>CABIKL010003256.1:0-11190 GCA_902196195.1 Aptinothrips rufus | reverse complement strand
GCAGTGCGGCGCGGCCGGCAAGGCTCCTCCAAGGCCCCACTGCGCGGCGCTCTGATAGGGCGTCAGAGGAGGGCGTGTCTGCCCGCCCCGCCCCGCCCCGCCCCGCCCCGCCCCGCCGAGTCGTTATGGGCGGGGAGGTGCAGGAAGCGACCTGTGTAGGCCGACCCGTGCTCGCTCTGTCCTTATTGAAATAACAGCGATCGAGTCAAGGTGACGCCAAGTCGCGTCGCTTACCAGGGCACTTGTCCTTCCCCGCCACACTGTTTGAAGAAAGCAGTTGTAAATCTCCGATGGCCGTTTGAAATTTTTCGTTCCAACATCCGTCACAAAAAGGAAGGTTTTTTTTTTGTAGGTCGATAAAAACGAAAAAAGTTATCGAGAATAATTTCAGAAGAACTCTAAATGTTCTGCAAATTCACGTTGGGCCTTGGAAAAAAAAATCTGACGAAATTCGAGAATTTTCAAATATATCTTTGACAGTGTATCATTCTGCGGAGGAATGCACTTCTGTTCGCCGTCTCTTCATGACCTCGTCTCTCTTGCAGCTGGTAGTTGTTTCGGCCTTCCTGGCCGTAGCTCGCGCCGGAGTCATCGGTTCCTATGGCCTGGGCGGCGCTAGCCTGGGCGGCGCCCTGATCGGCGAACATGGCGGTCCCTCCGTGTTGACCGGGCACTCCCTGCAGGGCTCCATCGTCACCGGACACTCCGGACTGGTAGCCGCCGCCCCCCAGCAGGTGTACGCCGCCGCTCCCCAGCAGGTGTACGCCGCCGCCCCCCAGCAGGTGTACGCCGCCGCCCCCCAGGTCCTCAGCCACGGCCCAGTGATCGCTGCCGCTCCCGCCGTCGCCGTGGAGCCCTACGACCCCCACCCCCAGTACTCGTACTCGTACGGCGTGTCCGACCCGCACACCGGTGACTCCAAGAGCCAGCACGAGGTCCGCGATGGTGACGTCGTGAAGGGTCAGTACTCCCTGAACGACCCTGACGGCACCCGCCGCACCGTGGACTACGTCTCCGACCCCATCAACGGCTTCAACGCCGTCGTCCGCAAGGACCCCCTGATCACCAAGGTCGCCGTTGCCGCCCCCGCTGTGGTGGCCGCCCCCCTGAACCTGGTTCATGGAGGCTACGCCGGCTATGGCGGCTATGGAAACCTCGGTCTGGCTGGACTGGGTCTGCATTAAGTCTCCCTTCCTCGCTGACTGCCCGCTCCACTATATGATGTATGCCGAGAAAAAAAAATGAAAATTAAAAGAAATATTTATTGAGCCTGCTTGTTGTGTTCTGTCGTTTGACGTACCCCTCTGTTCTCCCAGGAAGTGCTTGGTTTTATTGCGTTGTGGCCTTGAAATAATTTCAGAAAGTCTTACTTGGTGCAGTGTCGGGTCAGCACAGCATCGAAATAACAAAACTAGAGGGAGTTAATTTTGCTGAAGATTAAGAACTACCCATACGCTTCACACTCAAAGGAATATTTTGTACACTTTTCAAATGAGAGCTTTGAAACTATACTCCAGGAAAAGAGTTTAGGAACTACCGCGTTTCAAATGTACAAAAAGTATAATTTAGTGTACCAAAGAGCGAGCCGGAACAAGGCTCCCCATGAAATCAATTAGAACGCATTTAAGTTTATAGTCAAGTGCCCTCCACAATTATCTATCCGCAAACGTTCTTAATCTTAAGCGCATTCCTTTGTTTCTCAGTCATTCTGATGCTATTTTCTCTTCTAAATGACACTTGTCACTGTTTATGTTCTGTCGAACAAAATTGTTAGGCTCCGAACTAAAATCATTCCAAGTTGTAAATGCCGCCAGTCAGATTGTTAAATGTATGGGATTGGATCACGCTTTCAAGCTGCGATACAGTCAACTCGGTCAAGAGTCCAACACACTGCCATTCCTTAAATGGTAATTTCATCATTATTTGAGTTATTGCTTCGAAGCAGATAACGCGAATTACCACCTGAACCGAGATGGTGATTTCTCTTGCCACCTATGAGCTAAACCGTAATTACCGTCACTTTTGATAGTAATTTTAGTTGGCCACGCCTAAATCCGGTAAATTTATCTTGGAACGAAGCGCTCATAGTTTCTTACTACTGTATGATTTCATTAGATGGTAATAAGTGAACCATTTAATATGACAGATCAGATTGCTTGAGCTCTTAAAAAGAAGTTATCATTGTGCAGCCCATGAAGGTGACTTAAGTTCGGACTTGCCAAGACGTTCACGAAAAATGTCCCTAAATTTAAAGTATTCCAGAAGTTTTGCGATATCTACGATCTTGTTGACTTGTTGACAATCTGTTTGTCCATATTAACGCATTGCTATCTTGTTACAGGTATGCCGGCGGGTAATTGTGGAGCCTCGAGTTATTTATGTGAGTAAGGGTACCGAGGCCTTGATGAGGCCGTATGGTTAAACACGAGTGGCGTGGAGCGGCGTGGCGTGGCGCGGCTTGGCGCGGCGTGGCGTGGCGTGGTGCAGCGCGTCGTAGTCTGCTACTTGTGCGGCGCTTCCCGCCACGCCCCGCCACGACTCTGATCTTTTAATGGAATGTGAACATAACGTCATAATGAAATGGCACTATTCATTAGTGCCGTTCTTTACCGAATAACGAGATGCTTTGTCTTGAGGATGAGGTCGCCCTGCCATTGATAATTTCTTTACGATTGAGTTAGGTTTAGATTTTCGAGACGAAATTGTCAGAATTTAGCGCCATGTTAGACAGTTTTAGTACTTCGAGATTTATATTGAGATTGACGAATGACGAGAAAGTGCTGTGGATAGATTTTAATTTTCATTGAGAATTGTGTTTTGGTAGTTCTGCGCTGCTGCCGCGTTTCAAGGGCTTCTCAGAACTTTGCTCGGCCTTCTCGTGATGCGTCCTGTGCCGCCCCTGCGAGGCAGGCGACCCATCCGGCAGGGTGGAGTCAGTCCGACTTCTCGCGAGGTCACGTGACCGCACTGACCACGCGAACTGACCACGCCTCTGCTTGCCACCTCCTCGTGCGTAGGCCACCTCTCCGTCTCCGCTTCCTCGAGGAACAACCGGGGGAGGGGAGGTAGAGGGGGGAGGGGGGAGGAAGAGGGGGCGGGGGCGGAGGGGGAAGGGAGGGGAAGGGAAGGGGTTGCACGCGCAGTGCACTCTGCATGCGCGTGGACCAGATCCTTGGACAATGCGTGGTCTGGTCGCCCTGCTCGGCGTGCAGCTCTGAGAGATCAATAGCTGTGCTGTTCGTTGTTGGTCGCTGCCAACTAACTGACATCTGGGCAGCATCTGTGATAGTTTGCGTCTCGGCTGGGAATGCAAGTAGTTTGTGTCTCGGCTGGGAATGCAAGTAAGACAAAGTAAGTACTTAGGTTTTGCCGTCAAGCAATTTTCATTTTTATTTACTTACAAAATAATTTACAGAGGGTGAGATGAGAGCCCTTCTAATACTGATTCATGACTCGTGTTCGGATACCGTCTCGACCCCAGCGCGGGGAGGTGGAGGTACTCCGGCGCCCAGGGCCTCTGGTCGCGACGCGAAGGGAGTGGGCGTCCCGTCACCTCGAGACCCAGGCTCCAGGCTCCGCTATCACAGGACGGCAAATTCTGCAGTATCGTTTCCCACTAGATTGCACATCAGGGTCGGTCGCAAGCCCGTGGCCCGGGGCGGGGCGGGGCGGGGCTTGTGGACGTCAGTCGGAATGGTCGGGGACGGGAGTCTACCACTGGCGGAGGTTAGCCAACTGCAAACCACCGAGTCCGTTGAGGCCCAGACCGTTGATGCCGAGGCCGTTGATGCCGAGGCCTTTGATGCCCAAGCCGTTGATGCCCAAGCTGTTGATGCCCAAGCCGTTGATGCCAAGGCCGTTGATACCCAGGCCGTTGATGCCGTTGATGCCCAGGCCGTTGATGCCGTTGAGGCCCAGGACGGGGCTGGAGATGATCTTGGTGCCGACCAGCGCGGGGGAGGCCGCGATGAGGCCGGGGGAGGCCAAGGAGGTGGACACCACTCCGCCGGGGTTGCCGGGGCTGACGATGAGGCCGCCGTCAGGGCCGAGGATCTTGGTGCCGGGTGCGCCGGGGCCGGCCAGGGTGATGCCGGCGGGGGCGGCCAGGACGGCGCGGGGCGCCAGGCTGATGGTCTGGATGGCGGGGGCGGCGATGAGCTGCGGGGAGATGGTCCTGGTGACGGACTGGCTGGACACGGCCACGGCGGGGGAGGCCAGCTGCAGGGGTGCGGAGGTCAGGATCTTGCCGGGGGAGCCCAGCGACGTGACGATGGAGGGTCCGCCGCTCAGCGCCAGCGGGCTGCCGAGGGCGACGCCACCCAGACCCAGACCCAGGGGGGAGCCGATGATGCCGGCCTGGGCCGCGGCCAACAGGCAGGAGGCGACGAACATAACCTGCGGGCAGAGAACAGGCATCGTTCAAACTTTACCGCGAACAACGGCGTATCTGACCAGGCTCAGGAATACGTTTCGAATATGTACGACGAGACACTTTTCCGAGGCACTCAATAAAGTTCTGCAGATATTGTTCTCTGTCATGGATTCTAAACGCATTGATATGTTCAAGCAATGCTATCACTGAAAAAAGCACTGATAGGGAATGTCGTAATCCACAGGGACGTTTTCTAATCTGAGTCTTTGGTCCGCGGTCTTACTGCTGTAGCCTATCACACTGCACTAAGTCACTTCAGCACAGAACGCAACGTTTCAATCTTGAGCGGATGGATCACTGAGTTCACTTCACTTCACGAGCCGGCGGGGTCCTGTGGCTGCTGTCCGGGACTCACCTTAGCGGCCATCTCGATGGTGTATGCGCTGTGGGGAGACGGTGCACAAAGCCAAGTCAGTATACCCTCCCTGTCGTGGACAACGGCTTTTATACGAAGAGGAAGACTCGGACTGCTGTCCCCGCCTTCCTCCACTAGCCGCCCTGCTCGGGATCCTGGAGCCCGCCCCCCTGCAGCCCCGCCCTGTGTCGCCCCTGCCCCGCTCCCCCGCGCTGCTGACGGCTTCCCTGTTACAGTTGCATCAGCCTGCTCGCGTGTCGAGCAGCACGTGTTGTCCCGTGCGCACCCGCAGCTGTCACCGCCCGACCTGCTCATCCCCAAAGACCAGGGTCGAGACCTCTGACCAACAGCGCGGGAATGAATGAAGTTGTGCAGGTTTCATAATGTAGCCTATGTGATTGTTTCCGTAGATGAGCTGCCTGCGTAGCCTCGACCAACAGGTTCGAAGTGTGGCGTCTTTCAGTTTTTGCTTTCTTCTGAATACTTTCTTGAAGTAAGAAAAGTTGAACTTTAGACAAAGTGCGTCGTCCCACGATTGTCATGTGAAGCACAACTTCGAGTGATCGATTGGAAAAATTTTGTCGAGAAAATCAATTTCTCGCAACTTTAACTCCTTTTGGTATGTGTGACTTTCACAATAATCCCGTGAAGTTGCCGTAAAGCCTAACACTCAGTAATTTCTTCCTGGACATGAGTGTATGGAAATTTTGAAATACTAATTCAAGTGGATCTCTGACACTCGCTCAAAGTTAGCAACGCAGTAAGTTTCGCCTCCCTCTCCTAGTTAGAAGGTTCGAGGGTTCCACAGTGTGGCCCGTCTAGCACTCCCTTCACTGTAAAAAGTACCTTTTTAAAGGAGCCCTTCCCGAGAAACAGGGGAGAAGTAGCACCAGCTTCGGAATTTTTTAGAATCGTTTTGAAAGCTATGCCACAGTGTTCAGGGCACCTCAAAATGCAGTTCTACTTAACCCTCAAAACGTGCTCCAAAAAATTTGAAACTGGTGTAACTTCAGCACTGTGTCTCGGTGTCTCGGGTAGGGCTCCCCAAAGCCGTTACTTTTTAACAGTGTTCTGTTGTGTCCGGCACATTTGGATCACGTCCTGGAATGCGACGCTATTCCAAGGCGCGGGGAGACTCTGTTCTAATGCGTTTGAGACATGCGGAGGCTGTCGTCGAGTTGCCACTGAGACGAATCTGCATCTGTTGCAGATGTAGAGTCCCCAATGAATGCACTGCCATGTCGAGATTATCATGCTGATTGCTGATAAATGTATTACAAATTCCACTTTTCGTTTCACATTTTCAGGTCTTTATCATTTTTCAGTGTTTTTCTTCTTCTTGCTGCCATAGCATATTTAAATTGTTAACTTTTAAAGAAACAATATGCATACTTCGCGGCGAGGGGTCAGTCAGTTGGCCTTAATTTGTACACAGGATTACATGATTACATTGATTACATCGAATTACAAAGAATAAAAGCAACAATTGAGCTGAAATTTTACTGTTTTTAGCCTGTTTATGACAGTTGCAGTACTGAATGGCTTCGGTAATCTTTATTTTCTTTACAAAAAGAAATAAAATATCAATATTTCTAATAAAATCAGAGAAAGTTTGTACACATGATTACACGACTGACTGACCCCTCGCTCCGCGGTGATAGATCGTTAGTGAAAAGTAAGGTTTATGTCAAATTTTTGTCTTTGACACAATTTTTTTTATCATTACTCTCTTTTATTCCTCAATATGCTTTGTACGTAAAGCGCTACACGACTTAGTCCCTGCAGCGTATGTTGGGGGGGGGGGGGGGGGGGGGTTGCAGAGGGAGGTGAAACTGATGCCTTGGTTTGAACAGTAGGCCAGCAGGCCGCGCCTTTGCCGCGGCTCTCAAGGCCCTGCACTGCACTGCACAGGAGCCGCCCTGTCCTGCCACGTGGGGAGCACGTGGAGATCACGTGACTCGCTCGGGGTACGTGCAGACGGCCGGCGTGCCAACTTCCATTCCACTGATAATCAAATCACTGATAAGCGTGGACCGCGGTCAGGCTATGAAAGGGTTAGAGGGCTGGCCGTGTGTGGGATCCGCTCTCTGCCACGCTTCTCACTCTCGTAGGCACAGTGGCGGATACTCCACTTCGTCCAGGTGACCCGAGTGTGCGGACCGGCCTTGCTCCCGTGTGCCACTGATGCACGCGGGGAGGGCCATCCGTCCCTGGGGTAGGCATCTCTTCCACGCGGTCGATGTACGATCGAAACATTGGCAGCCAGCGAGTGCTAGAGCAAGCGAGTTAAGGCATGTCTCTCTGCGCGCGCCGCGCTTCGCTCCGGGGAGGCGGTCCGGCCGGGGAGGGGGGGGGGGGGGCAGAAAGATACCAGGCCAGGTAACACTGCAACACCTCACCTCGGCCACGATTTCAGGTGCACGGTCGCGATGACGTAACCCAAACAAACATACCCCGTCGAGAATCAAACGACGCTTTGCCTCGGTTCAACTTCTCCGAATTATATTCATTTTATCGCTTTCGAAAGCATAGAAAGTTTTCTTTCTATCGTAAAAAACGACATACTTGAAAGACGATTGTCATGATTAGGGTCAGTGTGGGTAATAAATGCACTTGGTAAAAACTGAACACCCCTTTGGAGCCAGTATTTGAACCAAAATATTGCACGTGACCACTCATTGAGATCATGACAAACACCTGACACGAAATAAATCGCAACGTAGAGGTCAATGGTTCAAATACCGGCTCCAGAGGGGTGTTCAGTTTTTACCATGTGCATTTATTACCCACACTGACCCTAGGTCTATTTGAGAGATCATGTAGTTGGAACGTGTTTAAGGTTGGCGTGTTTTCTGTTTGTGTTCGTCAGACGGCTAGCCATGTGTAGCAGAGCAGGCCTCGAGGGTGTTTCGACCTCGGCGAGTGGCCTTCTTCATTGTACTCCCCGTTACTGATTTTATTGAGAACATAAATTTGAACTCGATCCACCGAAATAGTGCGCTAGAGTGGTGCGGCGGGGCGTGGCGGTGTGGTGCGGGGCGGTTCGTGGTGGGGCGTGGCGTGGCGTGGCGCTGCACTTGGCACACTGCCTCCGCATGCCCAGCATATTGTGTGTGATCCGGCGTGCAGCTGCTGGCCGTCTTAAAACGGTAGAAATGACCTGCTTCATAGCGTAACCCCATAAGCTCCCCGTGACCGTCAAGTATTACCCCGCCCCGCATTGCCCTACCCCGCCCTGCCCCGCCCCGCCCCACCCCGCCCCACCCCGCCCCGCCTCCGAGTGAAGCGAGCCGTGCGCGGGCGCGGCGGGCACCTATGTGCGGAGGCTGATGCAACGCGAACCTGCAGGCCGTCACTTGGTCACCACGCAGCTGCTGCTTTCTGTTCGAGTCAGAAGTCAGCCTGGTCCATGCGCACCCCTTGCTGCTTCCTATCTCCCGGTCAGATAGTGAGGCTGGGGTCATCTTCCTGCCCAATACATCCGCTGGGACGGTCATTGCACGCGCCTGGTCTATCCTGGTCCACCCAGCGCCGCTCGCTGGGCGGGGCCGGGTGGGTCTAGCTGTCGCCTTGGCGGTGGCCAGGCGACTCCCCATTGCCAATGGCAGCACACAGGCATTTGCCCGGAAACTTGTCTCGCACTTGAACGTACATTATCAAGCGACATAGTCGCCAAGTGTTGCGTGAGTGCTTGTTCTTGTCTAGGTCATTGATCTCGAAAATGTGTGTTGTCTGAATGTTTTAAAAGCAAAGTACACGTTTTGAAAATGAGATCGCATTCACTGACACACATTGACCTGACCCAGTAGAAAAAAAATTAAAGTTTTCGTTCTTTGAGAAAACTTGTTATTTTTAATTTTTAATGAAAATCTCGGAGTTTTGGTGTGCTTTTTGCTTTCTTATCAATTGTCATTTTCAATACATTTTTTCATTGTTTCAATTTTTTTCATATGGTCACGTAAGTCTGTCTTATATTTCAGTCTTAATAAAAAAAATTGAGACAAGCTGTCCTTTTGAAATTTGATCTAGACCGCTCTAGTGTGGCAGTGTCACGGTATTTGCCCACGGGTTCCCCGCCTGAAGGTGACACTTCCCTGCTCATTCGCTCTGCGCTTCAGGATATAAAATGCACTGGACTTTTCTAGGTGCATTCTGAGACGGGCTTCCTGTCGCATTTAGATTCGCAGAAGACCGTAAATTTGCCAACAGGTGCGTGTTGGTGGTGATGGCCTGGCGGTGGCAGGAGGCGGGGGCAGCAGCAGTCATGCAGATCAGGAGTTAGTCAACCTTGTGAGCGCTGCCGCTGCTGCCGCTGCTGCTGCCGCTGCTGCTGCTGCCGCTGCTGAAGCTGCTGCTGCTCCCTCCGCTCCGGTCTAGCCGCCCCTAGCCCCTGCCCTGCCTGCTTGCTCGCCCCTCCCCACCCGCCCCCTCCGCCCAGCCCCCCGCGTATTGAGGTGTCATGCACTGCTGCAGCTGCAGGGGAAGTACACCAGACAGGGGGCGGGGGGCGAGGACCGCCCTCATCCAATCTATATAACGGCCGACCGGTGCAGCAGGGAACGCATAGTCCAAACCAGTGCACAGCTGCAAGCAGATCTCCGCCATGGCGACCCAGGTGTGTGGCGCGGTGCAGTGTCCCCGTTCAGATCGACTAGTGTACCAGGAGTGCAGAGAAGCGAGGTGGTGCGATGTTACTAGGATAATTCCAGACTAACTGGCGTACTCTGCAGTTGATCTGCTAACTGGACCTCTTGTGCGTTTTGACATGAATGATTCAGTGGAAAGTACCATAGCTTCCTTGACTGCTTGCGCCGTCTTCAAAACTTGGAGACTTAAACGCTGGAAAGAGCCAAGAGGTCGCATACGTCATCGGCTCTCGTTTAGGAAAGTGTATTCAAAACTTGTTCTCACTTGTTCAGATTTCAGTGCGCCAAGCGCTATTTTCTTTTCCGTCAATTTTGTGAGATAAATGTTTCATGAATAATTTTTTCTCTTTTTTTTTTTCTTTAATTTGCGGCTTAATTTTTACTTGTAGTTTCAAATGGCTTTCGCTCGTGGGAAATGTATTCAAAACTCGATCAGTTGATCAGATTCCTGTGCGCCAAGCTCAACTCCTCCGCTTTTTTTTTTTAAGTTGTGCGAAGAATGTTTGAAAAATAATTTTCACTCTACTTTGTTTTATAATTTGGAATTTAATTTTTACGAAATGGTGAGCGTTTGTTACCTTGCTGGCACTGTTTGGCAGTACGTTGTCACCCTCCTCGCTGTGCTGGCCTCCGCACGAGCTGGCCTGCTGGGGTCGCCCCTGGGCCTGTCCGCCGGCTACGCCCCTGTCGTCCAGAAGGTGGCGGTAGCCGCCGCCCCCTCCGTGTCCTACTCCTCCCAGCAGATCATCCGCCAGCCGTCCATCGCCTACGCCCAGGCCCAGATCGCCTATGCCCGGCCGCAGATCGCCTATGCCCAGCCGCAGATCGCCTACGCCCAGCCCCAGATCGCCTACGCTCAGCCCCAGATCGCCATCGCCAAGGTCGCCGTGGCCGCGCCTGTCCTTCAGAAGGTGGCCATCTCCGAGCCCTACGACCCGAACCCCCAGTACCAGTTCTCGTACGGCGTCAAGGACGGACACACCGGTGACGTCAAGTCCCAGGTCGAGTCCCGGAGCGGCGACGTGGTGAAGGGCCAGTACTCCCTTATCGAGCCCGACGGCACCAGGAGAGTGGTCGACTACGTCGCCGACCCCCACAACGGCTTCAACGCCGTCGTCCGACGAGAGGGGCTCGCCGTCCAAAAGGTCATCGCCGCCCCCACCCTGGTGTCCGCTGGCCACTACTAGAGCCATCTCTTCTGTGATCATTGACTGGAAAACGACTGCAAACCCGCTCAATTATGTTAATTGCGTACAAATAAATTATAAATTATATTTATGTGCAAAGCCAATCACGTTATCTCCGTATTTTACTGTTAGTAAGAAGTGAGTCTCGTGCTGAAATTCCTGACAACCCTTAACAGTTTAATTCAAGATTTTACCTTGAGCAGCCACTGGGTCTACAACTTCAGGCAAATGTGTTCGAGGAATACATTCGTATGTTTCCAATACATTTCACTGCATTTCTCAAGTGCTGAAAGCCTTAAAAAGTCGACATTTTGCCCCAAATCCGAGATTATGGAAAACGTTCCATGGTGTCGATCGTACGAGGAAATGCAATGGAGATTGTTCGCAGGCAACCCATCATGCACGGTTCTCTGCATCTTGACACATTGTTCTAGTTATCGCGTCTGCTTTGTTTGCTGGACGTGCGCGGCGCGCTCTGGTAGAGACTCAGTCAACTAGGGTAAGACACCCAGTGATGGCCCCCGACCCAGTGATGGCCCCCTCCCATTTCCAACGCATTCAGACACAAAG
>CABIKL010003255.1:0-11190 GCA_902196195.1 Aptinothrips rufus | reverse complement strand
GGTTCATCACTGCAAAACCCAAGCGCTTTATTTTAAGGTTTCAGTGAAGGCTTATGGAACCCTTTACATTGAAGGTCACCCACTCCTTCTAACCGCCGTCTGCGTCGCCGTTCCAACGCATGCGTAGCGAAAAAAGTCCTTTAAATAACCTTTAAATTGACGGGTTCCACAAACCTTCAAGTATTAAAAGGATTTTTCCTTTAAAAAGAAGAACTGAGTTTTGCAGTGATCGGAGTCCACGTGCGCACAGGTACCAACTCCAACCTCATCGCTTCGCTCGGGCCAGCGGCAACCACTTTCTTCGTAATAAGAACGAATATTGTTAGCACCTTATGTTTCTTGGTACCCAGGTAAGACAGCTACGTCAGCAAAACGTCAGATAACATTATCACGACGTCATTTTTCGTCATTTTGTCAGATGACGTGAATGTGACGAAACATTACCTGACGTTTTGCTGACCTAGCTGTGTTACAGGGGTTGCGTATGAACGATTTGTTAGTAATAAGGAGATGAGAGTGTATAAAGTTTAGAAGAAAAGCAAGATATGTGAAAGTGCGAATATTACTTTGCTGAAGAAAATATCGCGGTTCAGTTCAACCTGGTGCCTGATATAGTTGTTCATGCTTGGGAAATTGGGAACATTAGAATGTCGTACACTTCTCACACCTGCCTCTCTCCATGAAGAGTCCCTTGGTTTCCAGCCGTGGGTGTTATCACCGAAACGTGGTCTACCTATCCGCACCACGGAGCACGAGCACGATTACGAGCCCGCAAAAGTTCATGCGACTCTGACTCACCTCGCCTGGTCGGCGAAGGGCTGCGCGTTGACCTCGGCGATGACGTCCTCCACGGCCTCGGCGGCCAGCCCGCTGTACACGAGGACCACGGCCGCGCCGGGGGGCGTGGCGGGGACGGCGTCCCTGAGCGGGGTGTGCGCCGCCACCTGCACCACCAGGGCGTCGTCCGGGAGGGGCTCGGCGCGGCGCATGAGGGACAGCCAGTCGCCGCGCAGGCGCTGCTCAGCGAGCACGGCCAGCCCCTCAGTGCCGCCTAGGCCGCCCAGCCGCCGCCCGGACCTCGCCAGCAGCATGCCCGCCACGCCAGCCCCCAGCGCGCCCACCGCCGCCTCCATCGTGTCCGGCCCCGTCACCAGCAGCGGCGCGCGGCCGGCGAAGCCCGGCGGCTGGCTACCGTCGGCGGCCAGCGTCACCACGCTCGTCTGCGAGCAAAGATGTAGTGTTTTGGAAATTTAAAAGAAGTTCTAGGGTCACTGTGGGTAATAAATGCACATAAGAACTGAACACCCCTCTGGAGCCGGTATTTGAAACAGCGACCTCTACAAGGCGATTTACTTGGTCTCAGAAACTTGTCATGAGCTGATACGAGTGGTCACATGATTTTGGTTCAAATGCCGACTCCAGAGGGGTGTTCGTGTTCAGTTTTTACCATGTGCATTTATTGCCCCGCCCACTCTGACCCTAGGTCGGCACTTGAACCTGCGACTAGTAAGTGCCTCACGGCGGCGAGCCTAAGGTACCCTTTTTGATGCAGCGGAGCATCATTCGCCCGATGCCTGCCGGACACAACCTAAGAGAGGCCCATATCACTAATTCGGTCGTCGGGGAATTCACTATTTGATGCTCGGCAGCATCGATTAGGGTGCGTCCGGCAGGCATCGGGCGACTGATGCTCCGCAGCATCACAAAGGGTAAGGGTACGTTAGGCTCGCCGTGCTTGGTACACCCAGAGAACTGAATGGTTGGTTCAAGGCATAATATGGTCAAAATCAACAATCTAATGGTTGTCTAGGGATTACCATGTAACATGGTTAGTTCAATGCAAAGTTTATGGCTGTGAAGACAATATTAGAGTAAATGTAACCATATTCGTTTTAAATCAACCATGTTTTATGGTAGTCTCTGTGTCAACCATACAGTTCTCTGGGTGTACGTCGATCGGGACGTCCCGATTCTATTCACCTTGAGGCCGGTGGCAGCCGTGATGGCGTCGACGACCGCTGCTGTGAGATCGAGCGTCTTCCTGCTGGTAGGCAGCTGGAACAACGTCAAGCTGCTCTTCTCCTTGGCCTCCTCCGTGACTGCGTGCACCGCGAGGCGCAGGAAGTCCTCTTTGGTCTGCAATCCGAGCGATACATGGTAATACTCGCGTGGTGGCCATGTAGCACCGAGGACTCGACATCGACATTCATGTTAAAAAGGATTAGGGGACAGTGGGGCAGGATGTGCCCAAGTATATTTTTAGAATCGTGATAATATGACGATTCCAGAGAGTATCGGTGGCTCATGCTGCCCCACGATCCACATTTTGCCCCACTCTGTCCTACACTGTAGAAATGGCATGCGCTTTCCAGACCTCGCAAACTGAATCCTAGCACCGAACGAGTCTGAAAATCGAGCCCAAACGAAAACCGATCCTTGTGGATCCGAAAACACAATCAGTTCCACTTTTCTGTGAATGAGAATATATCGACGTTCCGATGACTACTGTGCTCGTCATTTTAATTCCAAACTGGTAGTTTCGGGTTACCGTAATACGGCTGAGACGATGAAGAGTTTCCGAATCAATTAACAGTGAAAATTGTGAGAGTGGAAGTGCAATGAAAACTACACTTAAAGTGCGGTGGGTTTTCATCGCATTTTTAGTGCGATGATCGTCACATTAGAAATGCGATGGCAAGCTTATTTCATGATTCTTTATTGCAGTGTTCATCGCAGTAAAAGTGCAATTATATCATGATCACTCTTTTGGTGCCGTGAAAGTGCTATATTTTTGAGCTTGCATCGCATTTAAGAGCATTAATTATCGCATTAAAGGTGCAATGCAAAGTTCAATGCGTCTGTAAGTGCATTACTTTTGGGGAATCGCACTTTGGAACTCATGGCACCCGGCACGTTTGTGTTAAAAGTATCGCACTTTCATTTACAGTGATGTTCAACTGTAAAATCGCGAGATGGGAGTTGTGAGGTTAGGTTACATTAAACCGACTGCAAATTCACAAAAACAAATTCTGTCGTCACTTGACGAGGTTACCTGGAAGCTAGTCTCCCCGAAGGGAACGAACTGCACTGCAGTGGGGGCGGTGGAGGCCTCGCCGCCTCCCAGCAAGGCAGTGGAGGGCTCCGCCACCCGGAAGTTGGCGACGTACAGCCCCTCGCCCTGCATTATCCCGGAGCTCAGGTTGAGTCTCAGCTGCAGCTCTGCGACACCGGAGCGCAATGCATCATGGCTGTTCTCGGACATGCACTTTTATTCCCGTACGAACAAATTTGCTCGTACTACGAACAGATGTCGTCATACTACGAACAAAAACCAACTGTCATAGCTACGAACAAATCAAGATGTTCCTATTATGAACAAATTTATTCGTAATATGGTGAATTTTGTTCATAATACGCATAGATTTAGATTTGTTCGTATGTTATGACAGTTGGGGGGTTGATAAGAGTGCGTATAGCACACGTTGAGGTGAGGGTTTGTTCTCACCTGTCTTATTAAGTAGTTTGGAGAGGGCGATGTCAATGCGCTGGATGGACGTGGGCAGACAGATGTCCGGCACCTGCTCCAAGCTCTGCAGCAGGTACACCTGTATGATCACCTCCATCAGAGTGCGCAGCGAGCCATCCAGTTTGACGTCGACGACCCAATCTGAAGCGGGAAAAACCGAACGCTCAACGCTCAATAAACTTTAGTCAAATCTACACCTGAAGCCTTCAAGCATAGAGTTCTTTCACTTTATGTATCCACGTAACCGTTTCAACCAAAACAACCGCTTCAAATAAATAATAGCCGATCACGGTCGAAAATTAATGCAGAATTCAAATCTGGTCTCCGTTTCGCAAAGTATTGAAGGATTGCTAAGACCTCGACGGATTACGACTGCAATTTGCTCTATCACTGCGTCGCTTACGCATGGCGTGTTGAGTTTGCATTTGACTTAGAAGTAATACCCACCCCAATGTACCACAAGCCATCGCGACAGCTGCATAACGATCAATTAGGAGATAATGAGCTGATAATGGCCCCATTAGGCGGTGATGAGGTGATCATGACTCCATTAGGTGTTGATGACCTATTTAGCGGTAATGACCTCGTTAGGTACCAATGATCAGGCCGCTGCGATACAGACCAAACCAAAGGACCTGACAACCAGACCGCTTCGTCACCAGCCCGCTACATGATATGTTGAGTACAAGATTTAACATTTTATTTTGTTATGCTCAAAATAGTATGGTTTTGAACATCTCAGGCCTCAGGCCAACTTCGTGCTGTTGGATTGTCTGCTGATCAATTTAGTTACTGCTATCAGTTGTGATAACACTGAATATGTGCTAGTACTTGACTTGCCAATACCTTAGCATATACTGAACCTTATTGTGCTTCACTAAAAATGAAAGTTAAAGAGATCTCATTCTTAGAAGTGTCCAGCCGCCCCAGCCTCCAACTAGAAATGCAAATTTGAACTAAGTACAAATAAAGGGGAGTGTAGGAACGAAGTATGAGAACATGCATGTATCAAAAGCGATTCGAACATTTCGGTCTCAAATGTTTAAAATGCTCCTCTGTGGCATCCTCCCGCTCAACTCGGCAGCGCATGCGCATTGGGCCGAAAAAGATCAACAAGACTCTCACGCAGCCCTCTCCTCGGTTCCCTGTAAGCCGGTGATGTGGACATGGTTCTCTTGCCAGGGGTCAGTCGCTCATGTAATCATGTGTACACTTGGGAAGTACTCCTACTTGTAATCATCTGTAATTCTATGTAGTTTGAATGTGATTTCATGTGTTCATGTACACACTAACGGGGTGCGCACTAATTTGTGCACAAGTTGCTAACCAGATTAAACATACACACTCGCGCGCACCAATTCGTGCACAATTGTGCACAAACGAAAATACGCAAGGAAATCGTGCACAGTTGTGCATGTATACGTAACCTGGTTAGCAAGTTGCGCACGATTTCGTGCACGTTGCGCACAACTTGCCAGAGTCGTACGCAACAGTGCACAAAATACTTCACACCGTGCACAATATCAGCTTGTGCACAACGCGTTTGTACACAAATTAAGCACAATAAAAAGTACGCACCCCGTTAGTGTGTAATGTCCATGTAATGCTTATGTAATGTCATGGTGATCGCGTGTAATCCATCTGTATATGTACTCCTGTGTACACGAGAGACAAGGAGTGACTGACCCCTCGTTCTCTCGCCACTCAATAACTGACCTGCCTCGCCCATGTGGACGGAGCTGATGGCGCGCTGCTGCTCGTCGTAGTGCAGGCCGCGGGCCGCCATGAGCCTGTACGCCTGCTCGCCGGCCAGGGAGATGGTCTGCTGCTGGCCCAGTGCGGGCAGGTGGTGCTCCGGCTCGCGGTCCTCATCGAGCACCTGCAGCAGGCGGCCGCGGACCAGCACCACGGGGGACTCGGCCCTCATGTCCGCCATCTCGAACTTACCCTCCGCGGCCAGGTAGGAGCACGACACCGTCACCGGCTCTGTGGAGGACAGCGCAGGCTGCGTGAGCAACACTTTCAGTTCCTTTCGTATAAAAGTGATGTATCTAATGCATAGGATTGTGAGCAGCCGTAAGACGTACGTTACGAATAGGTTTATATACGTACTACGTACAACATTTGTATTTAAAACATCTTAACTAATTTGAATGTAGTCTAAACAAACAAATGTGAATAATGTAAGGATAATATACGAGGTTACGTGTACGCCAGCCCAGGCGGTTGGTTGGTTGGTTGGTTTTGAACTTTTAAGTCTCCGAAAGAGCCTTGGCAACGTCATACGACTTGACCGCATGCGCATGCGCGTGCATCCAAATTTTTTGGAATTGTAGGTTGGATAACCTTTTTCTGGACCCTCTTGTCAAGAATCGGGCTAATTCATTGAAAAGTATTACAAAGCACCAAGCACCACATCATTCCAAGTTAGTCAAATTTACGAATAAAAATAAATAAAAGCTGAGGAAGCGCACTGAAGTAAAGCGGTTTTCCAACCTTCACACTTCTCGGCAAATCGAAGGAAAAGCCAGAATCGGCAAGTTGAGCTTTCATTTTACTACTTAAGGAATTTCAAAAAGATATTTCTGTTGTTCCTATAGCACGTAGCTATCTATCCTCGGACGTTTCAGAAATGCTTTGCTATTTTCGATTCCTAAAGTCCGTGAGGAGAACTAGAGAAAGGCTCGATACGTGTTTTGATGCGTTTTGGCGTGCACGCGCCACGCGCCTGGGGTCAGTCGTCTTGCAGGCCGTTTCCAGCCCCTGGCCAGAAAAGGCTGAGATCGCTAAATATTTAAGCTTGCTCAACCCGTCGCGCTTAGCCAGTGTCTAGGGTCTAGGCCCTCCACACTACCAGAAAAGAACACGGTTCGCACCGGTCAATAATTTGCCTGGTGCCACTGTAGTTTGTAAGTGCGATCATAAGGGGTACGGTAAACCACAGAGGTTTACACACTACACCGTACCTAAAAAGACCGATTTTTAAAAGTAAGGTCAGACCAGGCAAATCATTGGCCAGGATATTTGGTGCAGATGGAAATTTTGGTACGGTTTTTCTGGCAGTGCACATAGACATGGCTAATCTATACAATTTTCATAGTTCTGGCTTCAGAAAGGGAGGTACCCAAGGTTAGGCCACCCCTTGCTACGCCCGGATACTCAGCGGAATGTATCCAACACTGTGAATTTGGCGTAGCCTTCTTACCATCACGGGGCACGGTCGCCCAGTGGTCGATATAAATGTCGTTGAATCTTGCCAACTTTACAACTCCGTCGCCATACAGAGCCAGCAGTTGGAGCGCCTGCCCCTAAGAAACAAAGAAATGGTTCGAGCACAATCATTCGCCGTTTAACTTGCTATCAATACATTGGTGTGGCACGAGACTCACCAGTAGCTCTGAGAGCAGGCAGAGCCGCCTCCTGTGGGTCTTGAAGGACGGGGTCTTCTTGTGCAGCACCAGGTCATTTAATTTCTGGAAAGGAGAGTGATTATCACTTCCTTGTAAGAAATATTACGTGCAAACCCCCTGCGGACCCCGTGCAGATCCAGTCGTGCAAACCACGTTCAAAGCCCGTGCACACCCCGTGCGCAACTATCCACGGACGTGGTAACGTTGTCTGGTGCCGCCATATTGTTTTTGTAATTTATTCCTGATAGGTTAGTGACATGTCAAATCTGAACACTGGTTCGACTTTCTCTCGCCAAGACGCGTCGATACATATGTATACGTGATACATTTAGGCGCCAAATAACAAAGATGGGCCTACTATTCGCATGACGAAAATCAATTATTTGCGGACACTTTAACAACCTGCAAATAGTCGATTTTCTTCGTGCGAATAGTATCTTTGTTATCTGGCGCCTAAATGTATCATGTATAAGTATAAATCCACGCATCTCTACGAGAGAGAGTCGAAACTGTGTTCAGATTTGACATGTCACTGACCTATCAGGAATAAATCACAAAAACAATAGTGGCGGCACCAGAAATGTGCTGTAGCTTTGTAACCATGTCCGTGGATTGTGGCGCACGGTGTTTGCACGGTTTCTGAACTGACTTCACACTTGGTCTGCACGGGGTTTGCACAAAATCTGTTTTACAAGGTTTGTACACAACACAATCATTGTACACAACGTTAAACTGTTGCCGCGGAAATAATCATAGCCTTCACTGTAAAAAGAATAATTTCGATTTCACTGCATTTAGTCGTGGAAGGTGCGAAAACATCTCGCTCTTTTCAACCAAATGAAGGGGAATCATCCGAAATATTTTCATACCATCCACTAAAGTAAGTTACATCAAGATAATTTTTTTACAGCGTTCTCTTAGGGACTGTAACCGTAAATGCAATAATCTGATTCCTTTATTGTCGATGCGATGATGGTGAGTCACAGGGAAGAAAACTGCATTCTCACCTCATCCATTCTACGTTTCAACCTGTCGAGCAGGTCATCATAGGTGGTCTCGTCACGAAGCCAGGTGACGAGCTGGGAAAGCGACGCGGTGCCTCTGGGCACCGGGAAGGTCACCGGCGGGTACAGCGCTGAAACATTGGGCTCCATTCCTTCAATTGCGATCCTGGGGGCAGCGGGCAGCAGGATGTAGACAAGTTTATTGGGAGGCCCAGTGAGAGTCCACTCCTCTGCCCACTATCTGTGCTACACATGTGCCGTTGAGTGCTACTTTGGTTGGTTGGTTGGTTGGTTGGTTGGTTGGTTGAAGCACTCAAGTCTGACTGGCGATGAGTGCTGCTCCACGCCTGGTAAGCGGTACTTAACTCTATGAGTGCTTGTCCTTGTCTGTTTCTGTTTCCGGTGAGTACTTCATTCTCGAAAAATGCTACTCCTTTTTCGGTGATTGCTACCTCTGCTGACCGTGAGTCGTTAGTGCTACTCCACTCCCTGTGAGTTTCTACTCTACTCCCGAGGCGTGCCAGTGTACTTTTTGGGGGTGCTAATATACTCCCGATGAGTGCTACTCTACTCCCGGCGAGTCCTCTACTACCTGAGGGTGCTATTCCACGCCCGGTGAGTTCCTATTCTGCTCCCATCACGGCGAGTACCACTCTACTCTTTGAGTCTGCTATTCTAGTCCTACGAGTTCCTGTTTTTCCTGCGCTCCTGGTGACTTCCTATTCTACACGCAGTGAGTTCCTACTCTACTCGCAGTATGTTCGTATACTCGCGGTGAGTTCCTATACTCGCAGTATGTTCGTATACCTGCGGTGAGTTCCTATACTCGCAGTATGTTCGTATACTCGCAGTGAGTTCCTATACTCGCAGTATGTTCGTATACTCGCGGTGAGTTCCGACTCTACTCGCGGTGAGTTCATACTCTACTCGCGGTGAGTTCCTATACTCGCGGTGAGCTCCTACTCCACTCACCTGCCGATGCTGCCCAGCATGAAGCGCACGGGGTCGGCGTGGCCGCGCTGGGTGAGCGTGACGTGCACCGGGCCGGTCATGGCGCGCTTCAGGATGGCCTGCAGCAGGCCGTGCGGGGCGATCTCCACCAGCACCGAGCTGCTGGGCACGACCTGCAGCGCCTCCTCGAACAGCACGGGGCTCAGCAGGTTGTTGGTCAGGTAGTCCGCCGAGCAGTACCTGGCGGCCTCCGTGTCCTGCCGCGGGGCGCAACGCGACTCATCAGCCAGCCATTTCAAGATACAATCACTCCCCCCTGAAAAACGTTTATATTTAAACAAATATGAGGAAATATGCTTCAAATCTTACCCATATTTCTAGTAAATTAGCTAAAGTATGGCATATAATTTTAAATTTAGCTATACTTGCCCATACTTACCTTTACTTAGCAATATTTCTGGTGAATTTGCACACACAAATGAATATTTGTCACAAATTTTAGACAAATATGATGAGTAAATTTACAAAATAACGATCAAATTTATAAATTTTCTCATCATATTTGTTTAAAATTTGTGACAAATAAGTCTTTGTGTGTGCAAATTTACCAGAAATATTGGTAAGTATAGGTAAATATGGGCAGGTATAGCTAAATTTAAAGTTATATGCCATAACTGAGCTAGATCACCAGAAATTTTGATAAAATTTGAAGCATATTTGCGCAAATTTGTTTAAATATAAGCGTTTTTTAGGGGAGTCTGGCGACTCCCTCAGGTCCAGTCAGGATCACTCACCTGGAGATGCAAGGGCACAGACGTGGATATCCACTTGGGGGAGCGCCTCTTGGGCTCGGGTATGACCTGCTGCAGGGCCTCGAGCAGGAGCGGGCCGGCGGGCTGGATGTAGCGCGAGTGGTAGGCGATGTCCGACACGTTGACGGCGCGCGCGAAGACCCCCTCGTCACTCAGCTGCTTCACGAACCGCTTCACGTCCTCGGCGGGCCCGGACAGCGTGCAGCTGCTGGACGAGTTGTGGCAGGCTACGTCGATGGAGGGGGGCAGCCGGCTGAGCACGTCCTTGTAGCCCAGACCTGCAGGCAGTCAGCAGTGTGAGCGCCTGCGTGTCGAGGATAGGCACGAGGGGGAAACCACTCCAAAAAGAGTAGTCCAGCGGAGGTGGAATACCCCGGAAGACCGGAATGCATTAGCTCCCCGGAAGACCCTGGAAGACCCCGGAAGACCGTAAAATACCCGAAAGACCTCGGAATACCAGTATGCGGAAGACCGTGGAATACCCGAAAGACCTCGGAATACTGGAATGCGGAAGACCCGGAAGACCGCGGAATACCGGAAAGAGCTCGGAATACCAAGTTGCGGAAGACCGCGGAAGACCATGGAAGACGCCGGAAGTCCCTGGAATACTCGGAATACCGTGATGCCGGAAGACGCCGAAGCCCCTGGAATACGCGGAACACTGGAATACCCCTACGGAAGACCAAACGGTCCAGCGGAAGACTGAAGTTGTTTCCCCCTCGGATAGGCAACCCTCCGCGTCACCCTGCGCTGCGGGCCAGCATGCTCACCGATCGCAGCCATCATGCCCTTCTCCAGCTGGGCCGTGTTGGAGGCCACGCCGCGCTGGTAGGCCGCCAGGATGGTCTGCGTCTCCGTGAGGCACCCGTCCGCGTAGGCGCAGCCCAGCTCGCCCACCGAGTGCCCGATGATGCCGTCCGGCGCCAGGCCCATGGCCGACAACACGTTGGTCAGCGCGATCTAGAACAATGACCATCAATGTGTTGCACCTTTTCCTTGAGAAGCACTTTCGAAAGTGAAACAGTTTCCACACCTGACAGGCTGTGATGCCGACGAAGGACTTGAGGATGTTGTTGAAGGCCTCGGGGCCTGTCTCGGTGAGGATGGTCTTGAGGTCGACGCCGTGGGGCTGCAGGAGGCCATGCAGGCGCTCGATCGTCTCTCCGAACACGGGGATCCTCATGAGTGCGGTCCCCATGCCCGCCCACTGGCTGCCCATGCCCGAGTACACGTACCAGAGGACGCGCTTCTCCGGGCGCTGGAACCAGGTATCAAACTAGGTTAGGTGTACGCCCGACACTGCGAGAAAAAAGTTGTAAATTTAGAAAAGAAAATTTCCAACAGATTCTTCGTAAATTTACAACACTTGTTCTGAGGAAATATTGACAAAAAATCTATGCAATATCTCTAGCTTGTTATTTTGAGATAACTTTAACATCACACCCATTAAATGCAGACACCTGTATTAAAACACGTGCGCAGAAAAC
>CABIKL010003254.1:0-11193 GCA_902196195.1 Aptinothrips rufus | reverse complement strand
CCTTATTCCCCCCTGGTTGCCTGAGAGGGCGGATCGGCCGATGGCTCTGTGCTAGCCCGGTCGGGGCAGCGGTTGGGGCTGGTGGCCAGCTGTGCTGCCCCCTCAGGGGGTTTGTGGCAAGATTTGAGGTTAGGTTAGGTGTGAATTGTCGTTACCTTCCCTAGGGACCATTGTTTTGTGTTCTCATGCATTCTCGTGTACTCATTTGTATTTCTTTGTATTCTTTTGTAAGTTGGGAGACTTGTTGCTGCGCCTGGGTCGGTTCTACCCCCTTCAGAGGGAGGGAGGGGTGGGGGAGTAGGATGACGTCACGAACATAATCTTCCGTGACAGGGATCGCCGATGAGATGCTTCTGCCCTGCGCTGCTCTGCGCTGTATGTGATACGAGGCAAGCTCTATTTGACTTGGGCCAGTTTAAGTGATAATTAACTTGCTGGTCATTTCACACGGTGCTAATCTCTAATCCTTCTCGTCACGTGACCTGCGCTGCCCTGCCCTGCTCTAGCTGCCTGCCTGCCTGCCGTCAGCGATCCAGCTAGCCAGCCTGCCTTTCGGGGAGTTCGCTAGCCTACCTAGCGCTTTTTTGCTAAGTAACATGATAGAGCTATGGTTGGATGCATTCAAAATAGGTAAGGAAACGACAGCCTTTCTGCCTGCAGCCCAGTTCTCTGTATTGTGATTCGCTCAAACACCCACTATTAGGTTGGGCGAAGTTAGGTTAGGTTTATTCATACATTGATCAGGTATGCCATATGAACAAATTTTGAATGCTGTGATTAAGTATAGCTGAAGATCTTGTACATACAATTTTCTACGTTGAATCTTTTCTTAGACTCGAATTTAAAGAATATTTTAACTGCATGGATAGATAATTGATCACCAGTAAACCGCAATGCTGCTATACTGGCACTTAAAATTTTTGTAACAAATACGAAGATGCACATCACATTTCAAAACACCATTATGTTTTAGTTACAGTCAAGTAGTTCCATTTGGAATGGATAAGTTTCATCATGGGTGAGGTGAAGATATGTACACTTCAGAGATTCTAATGGCAGCAGAAGCAGCAAATGAAGTTGATGTCCGAGTGGTCCTAGTGGATGTCCTAGTCCGCGCGGTACTGGACTCTGAGCGGGTCAGCCCGCCAGGTGTCGTACATGACCCTGAGCAGCCGCTGGTCGGCCCCCACCGGCACGGTGACGGCCTGCTCGGGGTGGCCCCGCAGGCCCCGCAGCCACACGGCCAGCTCCCTGAGGCGCCGCTCCACGACCCACTGCAGCCGGCCCAGCGGGAGGGCTTCCAGGTGGAACGACTGCCTCTGGAGAGAAATGATATGGATGAATTCTCGCGTAGTCAAATCATGTTGCAGAATCACGTCACAGATTGAGCTTCCATTCTTTGCCCTGAAAGGGCCTATTATGTAGAACAACTTGACAAGATTTATTTTTCTACGTAGCAATTCAAAGAAAAAACAAAAGCTTTTAATTTTCTACATGGACAAAACGCTAAATAATACAAAAAAATTCCTCATCTCTCGCAAAGGCCGAAATTTCAAAGTAACTGATACATTAGAGACCGAAGTTCTATCTGACGTATTGACCTTGGACCCCCAACTTGGTACGCCAACACTACTAACGTGTCTTTACAATACATCTTGGTTAAAATACGTAAATATTGACTTAACATTTATGGGGTATTACTAATTTGAAGCGCATATTGTACGCCAACACTAATTAACGTTAATTTGCAAATTTGACGAGGAGAACCTATGATTATGATCTCTTCTTTTAAAAGAAGTGAGGAGCCTCGAAACTCAGTGCCGATATATCAACAAAGGCTAGTTTTGGCTTAACTCACGGGGAAAGTAATAAATGCAAACAAATTGCACACCCCATAAGGATTTTCTTGGGTTTAAATCAAAGAGCAAGATGCCTTTCTGGCAGAGCAGCCTACCTTGTTCGCCGTTAGTTGTACTCCCTGTAAGATGGCCTGGTCCGGAAGAACAAAACAGTTTCCACAGGCGACCTCGCCAGTGAAAGCCGTTTTGTTCTATTACTTCCACTCCAGGCCATCTGTGCCTTTCCCATTGCGAAGAACTTACCCCTGCTTAACGAACTTTGCCTATTGTGATGTGATTCTATTTCTTGTATATCGTGTCAAGAGCCGCAGACCTGTGTCATATCGCATCGCCATAGCACTCACCCGGTAGGAGGGATCGATATTCTCGCACCGTCCTCCTCCCAGCTTGTTGCAGCCCGAGAATGTCCAGTAATCAAGCTCGCCACTTGTAAGGTTGGCGTGCCTGACTTCGATCATGCTGCAGTTGGTGCCACTGCAGAGTGCGAACTTGATCCATTGCCCACTCTGCGTGTGGTTCAAGGTGGCCGTGAGTGTCTCCTCCTCTGCCATGCGGTAGGGGTTGGAGCGCTCTGCAAGCAGTACAGGACTGACAATTTGATGTGTAAAGGCAGTGGTTCAAGGTGGCTGTGAGTGTCTCCTCCTCTGCCATGCGGTAGGGGTTGGAGCGCTCTGCAAGCAGTACAGGACTGACAACTTGATGTGTAAAGGCAGTGGTTCAAGGTGGCCGTGAGTGTCTCCTCCTCTGCCATGCGGTAGGGGTTGGAGCGCTCTGCAAGCAGTATAGGACTGACAACTTGATGTGTAAAGGCAGTTCTGGAAAGTACTTGAAAAAAAAAAATTGATTTTTCATGGAAGGCATTACGACGACGCACCGATTGAGCACATTTCTCGTATTGCTCCATGATGACCTCGTTTTCGAACCGTTGCCAAACTATTTGTTATTTTAAACAGTGCCCTTCTGTCGATTTTGTACTTTTGTGAGCGTGCACAGCTAATCACAATTTTGATCATAAGACTACAGGCAAACATTTTCCGTAAGTAAACAAACTTGTCTACAATCTAGTACAACATAGCACGTCAGCAAAATATTTAGGAAATATTGTGATTAGCAACGGAAAATTTTCTGAATGGTGCAATGCACACAGAAGTGATTGATAAAATAGAAAATGGTCCCCCTTAAATGAAGTATGTACATATTAACGTCTCAGAAAAGTTTCCAAAGATGTGAGCACGTACTTCGACTTCTCATCAATTCAATGATCCGTGAAAAGTTTCCGTAAATTCGTTACCACAATAAAAATTTGGGCTTAAAACCTCGATATTAAATTTGCCTCGGTGTTGCCTGCTCCTTAGCGGCAGACCAAAGACGTTAAAGGGTACTTCCTTTTTCTACTGTTTTGTTGGTGGGTGGAGGAAGAGGAAGGGGAGCACTGAAGCTGCCCTGTTATTGAAAGTGTGTTGAACAGCACATTCTAAAAGTGTTGACGCCTTCAACGCATAAAAGTGCGTTGATCAATACATTCAAATTACATTGAGAAATTTCACTACTTTAAAAGTGTGCTGATTATTGCACTTAAGTGTGGTGACTGTTCTCACTACATTATCTAAGCAGTGGTCAATACATTTAAAACGTGACGATTTCTTTCAATACACTCCCCAACACACTTTCAGTTTCAACGCTATTTTTAAGATGAATTTCAACACATTTTCAATTACAGTGTGGATGTGCACTGGGCTTTCTATCTCTGCATGTTTGCCTGTCCCCCGGCCCGGCTGCTCACCGTCACACAGCGCCGGGTCCTCGTCCGAGCCGTCCGCACACTGAGTGTCGCCGTCACACTGCTGGTCAGGCGGCACGCTGTGGCCCCCTGTCAGCTGGTCAGGTGCCGCGGAGCTGCTGTTTCCGCACGGGAAGTCAGCTGGAACAGGACTACTGGCTCAGCATTGTGTTACCAGCTTGTTTTCTTTAACCGGAAACAGGCCGCCTCTGGCAATCCTAGACTTCAAATCATGAAGTAAACAGTGTTCCTGACACGTCGTTCATACTAACTGTTGTCCTTTTTTTTGTCCATAATATCAGGGACAATTGAACTGTGATTACAGGAAATTCGTATTAAATTGTACTTTCTTGTGGACTATTTTGTGCAAAACAAAGCACTATCGTACATTTCTCCTTAATTTATCCACAAAATTGTGATCCGGATCGTACTCCTGTAAGCATGCATAACGTATGACAACTTTGTGCATAAGAATACAGACAAAGATTGTCCTTAACCAACGCACACATTTGTCTACAATCTGACATCAACAGTACTTTCGCTAGACAATTTTCTGCATAGTTATGCACATTTACAGAAGTGATTATCAATGGACAAAATTGTCCCTCCAAATTCCGTTTGTTGGGAAACGCGATGAACAGTTCTTGAAATGACGAGTAATAACATATTCTGTAACGATGATTAAAAAGATTACATTTCCATGGCGATAGTTGTACTTTTTTTCCTCTTATTGTATGTGGGATTTCCTGAGCCTGAAAATCACTATCTTGACATCCCAGAATCAGAATCCGTGACGATAGCCTCCAAAAGAGTCAAACCGTACGGATGTGGGGCAGGCTATGTCCTCTGTGCCTTCAGCGGTGATCATCGATTGTGTTAAGAGCACTGATTGCAGGACTGAGCCAGGCCCCTCTCCGCTGGCTATGGTGGCGCAGAGCTCTCAAAGAGCTCGCAGTGCACTCGCCTCACTCACCCTGGTACTCGACATGGAGCGGCTCGGCGACCCAGGTCTCGAAGCCGACCCTCAGCAGGCTGTAGTCCTCGCCCACCGGCACGGTCGCGACATGCTCGGGCTCGGGGTGGCCCCGCAGCCACACGGCCAGCTCGTGGGGCCGCCGCTCCACGACCCACGCGACCCGCCCGGTGGGATACTGCACCCTCTTGCCTGGGAACAAGCTGGGCCACGCACTGCCCTGCAAGGCAGACCACTGCATCATTCAGGGCTTCTCATAGGA
Source organism: Aptinothrips rufus (assembly GCA_902196195.1). NCBI lineage: Eukaryota > Metazoa > Arthropoda > Insecta > Thysanoptera > Thripidae > Aptinothrips > Aptinothrips rufus. Next base: position 6,319 of record CABIKL010003254.1, on the reverse strand, counting down.
GATCGGCGGTGGATCAAGATGGTGCCTGGTGGATCCAAGATCTTAGGTCTATTTTTATTTTTCGAGTAAACATTTTCTAACAAGGTGAGACCTCTGCGGCGCTCCACCGAGTGCAACTTGCGGCTGTGAAATACGGTAACACCCACTAGGTAACATTAACGAGACCTTTTAATATCTTCGCCCCGTAGGCTCTCTGCGAATAACTCGTTTTGGAAGATTTCATCAAAATTAAAGTGTAAGCCACGAGACATGAATGTGTACAAACCGTCAAGCGGTTCTTTGCGGGAATCACTCTCCAAAAAAGCGAGCTTTTGAGGATGAAGAAGGCCGGGAGGCATTCACTACATGTATTTGTAAAATATGCTCGAAGTGAAACCTACGCTTGTGCATATTATACGCGCACTGTTATACTTATTTTGCGTATTATTAGCTAACAACTTGTACGTACGCATGGAACCTAACATTTGCACAAATTGTTCGCTTAAATTGTACACTCTTATTTCCGTACGAACAAATTTGTTCGTATTACGAACTGATGCCGTCATACTACGAGCAAAAACCAACTGTCATAACTACGAACAAATCAAGTTGTTCGTATTATGAATATGGTGAATGTTGTTCATTATACGGACAGACTTGTTCGTACGTTATGACAGTCGGGGGTTTGACAGTGAGCGATTAAGGGTGTACAAATACATGAACTGCGTGAAATGATTTGAACTTGCTACGCTCTGCGTGCTACCCACCCCGCCGTCACTGGGTCGGCAGCCGCCCCCGCCGGCCACGCTGCAGCCGGTGAAGGAGTCGTGATGCACCTCCCCCAGCACGGGAGTGACGGCCTGCACCTGCACCAGGCTGCACTTGCTGTGGCTGCACAGGTTGAAGTGGACCTTCCGCATCTCCTCTGAAGTGTAGTCCGTGATGACGATGACCCTCTGCCCGACCACCATACGATGAGCTGCAAGCACAACAGCATGACAGGAGACTCATAACTGAAACGAAGTCACTGCAACTGATTTTTTCATAAATTTACGAAAAATTTGCCGTACAAACTATCCGTTAGAGTTAAGAACGATGTCGCTTATTGACCCTTTTCTCAAGAGGCGACATTTGAAAACTGCCAAACCGCCCATTCAGTCACGCGTGAAAGAAGCCCAACTTACAGGCACGCAGTGCAGTGTCCTCGTCCGCACACTGAGGGTCGCGCTCACTCTGCTCGCCAGCTGCCACGGAGACCGCGCCCTTGCACTGGGAGTCACCTGCAACTCACACGACGTGTTGCCGAGGCCGAGACTCGTAGTAATTACCTCCTCCTGCGACCAAGTGGTGCCCGCATTTTTGTCTTAAATGCCAAAATGTTTGTGGAGCTGAACATCCTCGGCCTCGGACCTCAGCGACGTACCCCCTTTAACTCAAAACTGACAAATAATAGTAAACAATGTTTAAAAAAATCCTTTTTTGAAAAAACCTTCTTACTCCCTACACAGCCAGCTCCCCCGTTTTCTAAACAATTACTCCTTTCTTGGACAAATCCTGGATCCACGGCTGGAGAGGCTCCTGTCCAGAGTGTGACCTGCCCGGAGCGTGTTAGGTGCGAGTAACGGGCCGACTCGTGTCTGCTCGCACTACTCACCCTGGTACTCGACACGGAGCGGCTCGGCGATCCAGGTCTCGTACCGGACCCTCAGCAGGCTGTGGTCCTCGCCCACCGGCACGGTGACGGCCTGCTCGGGGTGGCCCCGCAGCCACACGGCCAGCTCCCGGGGCCGCCGCTCCACGACCCACGCTAGGCGGCCCAGGGGGAGAGACGTGTACGCCGCGGTGCCCTGCGAAGGAGAGAGGTGTCCCAGTGCACCGCCTGCCCTGCACTGTAAAACCTTAACCCCCGAACGCCTGAAAAGCAACCTTCACCATTTTCAGGCGTTTAGAACACCAAGGTGTTGTATATTGTAACGCCATGGTGTTGACATCAAAATTTGTTGCGCCCTAGGGAGTAGCGTTTCGAGACACCTTGGTGCACCTAGACAGAACAGAAGGCGTTCTTTTCCATAAAGGCGTCCCGTTTCCCAATATCTTTTCAGGCTTTCGGGGTTCTGGGTTTTACAGTGTGCCTCGAGTGTTTCTAACACGATAAAGAATCACACAATTAGCATCAGCTTCCAGCGAGCGGTCGTCAATGGAGCTTGAATGTAACACGAGGTCAGTGTGCTGCTGCATGGATACAGGAATTTTTTTTCTTGGTTAAGTAAGGCCACTTTCGGATTATTTTGTGGTTAAGGAGAATCAGATACGCAGCCTATACACAGCAACATATTCAAAACTTGAGTAAAGTTGAATCGTGTACTGATGGTCACACACCAGAGTATCAGAAATTATTGTCTTGGAGTCTCACAATGGCGACAGAGATGATTTTACCACCCAATGAGAGTCATGGAAGTCTCTATGAGTGCCAGCAGTCTTACTGATTTTCTCTTTTCTTTGGAATCACTTGGGCAAAGGTGTATCACTGGACTGAACTGTGCCAATTGTCTGCTTTTCACATCCATCTCTGCATTATTTCTACCGACACTCGAAGCGGCAAGCATAGGATAAGGTCATACAAAAGACTGGACCCAGTTCCTTGAAGCTAATTGGTGTCACTTCCATGATCTCGGAATCTTCGGCTTCTTGACGGCGACCTAGAGGTCCTCTCTTTTGATCTCGACACCTTTTGACAACATCGCCGAAAAAGATCTATGGTGATCCGAGTGTGACCACCGAGGGCCGAGCCGAGTGTGCATTAATAGTGTTCGTAGATATACAGGGCCTGCGATCCCATTGTTTTCCTTGTTATCCATCCCAGTATCTCGTGCAGTGTCATGTGGGGAAGAATCAAACTCTACAGTTCGACTCGTTTTTTTACATTTTGTGGAAAAAAATCACTACGTATGCCCAATCTAGAGCTGTGCGAATGCTTCGGAATCGAATCCAATCTGTCCTGATTCGATTCGGTATCGAATTAGGTTGCTTCGATACCGAAAGTTTCGAAAATTCGAATCGGCCATGCTTCGATATCGAATCGTCGCGATGCGTTACACACAATTCAAAAGCAGCGGGAGCTCCTCGCGCCATTGCGAGTCGGTCACGAGTCGAGCTAGCCAAGCTTATGCCGAGCCGAAGAACTCGTTGAACACGAACCGCCAGATGAGAAATAGATTGGGACGATTATATCTGATTATACGATTATATGATTATATGATTCCCTGGTTATAGGATTCCATGATTCCATGGTTATATGATTCCATGATTCCATAGTTATATGATAATATGATTCCATGGTTGTATGATTCCATGGTTGTATGATTCCATGGTTATATGATTATATGACTTCATGATTATATGTTTATATGATTATATGATTCCATGATTCCCTGGTTATATGATACCATGGTTATATGATTCCATGGTTATATGATTATATGATACCATGATTTCATAGTTATATGATAACATGACTCCATGGTTGTATGATTATATGACTTTATGATTACATGACTTTATGATTATATGGTTTATTGATTATATGACTATATGATTATACGATTTCATTATTATATGATTCCATGATTCCTTGATTCCATGATTCCTTCATTCCATGATTTTATGATTATATGATTATATGAGTTTATGGTTTTATGATTATATGACTATATGATTATATGATTCCTTGATTCCATGGTTTTATGATTACATGATTTTATGATTACATGATTCAGTGGCGCCCACGCCGGGGGTTTAGGGGGTGAAGCTGAACCCCCAGTTTTGGGGTGGGTGGGTGGTCAGAGCGATGGGTGCGAAATGTATGTCGGTGAAAAAGGTGAAAGTGAGAGGAGAAATAAAAGGAGGAGATGAAAGCAGGGCAATAAGCAAGCAGATAGCACCACGAGAGAAGTTTTTTCTAAGGGGGTGGTGGTAGTTATTGACATAAGTGGTGTCTTTGAACCCCCAGTTTCAAATCCAATTTTCGTCGTTATGTTACCTGAGTTAGTGATTGGATTTGATTTGAGCTCGAATTTGACGGAATCTATTTGATTCGGGGAAAAATTGACAGATTCGATTCGATTCGAGACAAAATCGGACAGATTCGTTTCGATTCGATACCAAAAATCGTGATTCGCACAGCTCTAGCCCAATCAATAGTAATCAGATACTGTGAGGAGTCGTCCAAGCGCCCTTCTTTGACAACATTGTGCTGGTTTCCGAGTTGAAACGAGTGCCGGAAGCCGGCACATTTGTTGCTATTAAAATCCTTTTTGTAATTTAGTATACATTCCTCTCCGTCAGAAAGTACGGAGCGTCATGATACACATCATAACAAACATGAAAGCGTAATGTTTCAGGCTCCACACACTGGCACACGCCATGGCTTCCACAGCTGTACTTCCTTACTAATGAATTCGGCGGTTTTTTGATACACTACAAACAAATCCCAACCGTCATAACGTACTAACAAAATTCGTCAGTATTATGAACGAAATCGTTAGTATTACTAACAACTTTCTTAGTATTACAAACGATTTTGTTAGTACCTTATGATGGTTGGGATTTGTTTGTAGTGTAGGCCTAGAAACGATTTGTTAGTACGGAAGTAAGCATGTAGACAATAAATCCTAATGTTGTGGCGGGAAAAAATCGATCACGGTGTGGGAAATAGTCGAACAGCTGCGGAGGGAAATGAACAATGCTGTTCCCGTATTCCATTGAGCTATTTACTAAGGCTTCCAGTGGATGCAGCTTGTGAACTTACTCCGGGCACACTGCGACAAGGCCCGCTGGCCAGCCTGTTGCAGCCGGAGGCGGTGCGGTACAGGAGAGCACCAGTGGCCGGCTCTAGCTTGTGCACCGCCAGCAGGCTGCAGCTGCTGGCATTGCAGAGCAGGAAGTCCACCCACTGGCCGCTCTGAGTGTGGTTGGTTATGGCGAGGACCCGCTCCCCCGCAGCCAGGGCGCGTGGGTTGGAGAACACTGCGAGCACCAGAACAATGCAGTCGACTAGGACAGACACTAGTGCTGGCAACCAACCTCAACAACACGACACGCATGCTTCAACACAACACAAACTAATCGTGCGTTCACCTCGGTTTTCATTCCTTCGGGAAAGAAATTGTTTGTCGAAATGAAACAACATCGAAGCGGCTCGGTTATGGCTGCCAGCGACGCAAAGCTAACATCAGCGCTAACATCAGGGACGGACTGGGGGGTCGGGGGCCCGGTCAGGATTGTGTAACAAATTCAAGGGTATTTGACATAAATTGCCAAACTCCCTAGTAAAAAGAGAAAAATCGGCTTTAGGGGCCCGTCAACCGGGGGGGGGGGGGGGGGGGGGGGGGGGGGGGAAGGTCAGGATTTCCTGACCACCAACCCCAGCCAGTCCCTCCCTGGCTAACATCAGCCAATTGTTCTACGTTCTGAGGGCGCAATACATTTTTTCTCTCACCTTCATCACGACCACTCATCGCTGAGATATGTTCGAAAGTGAATTTTGCTTCGGCATGAATCCAATACAATTTTCTGTAGCGCAAATGGTCTGTTTCGTCCTGTCTGATTCAGGGCCCGGCAGTATCTTTGAAAAGCTTTGCGCTGCTGACACCCGACTTAACTAAAATACTTGGGAATTCATTTAAAGTAAGCCCCTTTTCGACCTTTCTTCCTCAAAAGCTATCCTAATCGATTAGGCTAAGTACTCTGCTGACGACATTTTTCTAGTGATCAGCACACTCGAAAACACTTAAGACTTCAACTCGACATGATCGGTAAAGTGAAGATTTTTTTGTACATGAAAAATAATAATAAAAATTTCTCCCCCTTATAGCAATAAATGTTTTGAATTAAAATACCAATCAATGATAGACTGGATCTTCGCATTCGCAAACAATTACAATGATCACCATCTTCAGAATCCGATTTTCGATACGACACGCGACCATGCCAGGAATGTTCGTAGATTGTCGAAAATAAATAGGCTTGTATCTTATATCACGAAACAGTATGTTTAAAAGCGCTTCGCTGTATCCCGAAGCGCTGGGAAGATGCACAATGACAGCCAGTCAACGCACGACGAGAGACACCAACTCTCACCATCACACAGCGCTGGGAGGATGCAACATGACAGCCAGTCAACACACCCCGAGAGACACCAACACTCACCGTCACACAGCGCTGGGAGGATGCAACATGACAGCCAGTCAACGCACCCCGAGAGGCACCAACACTCACCGTCACACAGCGCTGGGAGGATGCAACATGACAGCCAGTCAACGCACCCCGAGAGGCACCAACA
>CABIKL010003253.1:0-11194 GCA_902196195.1 Aptinothrips rufus | reverse complement strand
CGGCGGCCCGGGGCTTCCGGTCAGTGAGTTGCCGCCGCGCCCACCACATTCATCCGGGCAATAATACGCCCCCCCCTTTCACGTGACCTTGAGCTCTGACTCTGAGGGGGTCCATGGGGGGTCCGATGTTACATTCCTGTTCAAAAAATTCGAGTGAATTGGTATTAATCCAAAACACTGACAAAACGATAAAGATTTTCAGATTATGGAGAAGAGGTTGGAAAGATAATCAGTGCATCTGCCGAACTACAATTTTCAAAAGTTGTCTCGAGCTTCACTGTGTCTTACAGCGGGCGGCCGGCAGCGGCACGCACAGCAGAAGAGACAAGAGCAGCAGCGGGAGCAGTCGGAGAGGAAACAGACGAGGTAATTCTCACTCCAGATTATTATATATGCTCGCGGCGCACGACCACCGCGCCCCGCACCGCCCCGCCCCGCCCCGCCCGTCGGCATGCCATGGTGCGACGGGAGCTGGGCCGCAGGGAAGCTAACCACGACAACACGAAGAGGACGATATAGAAGCGGAGCGTCTAATTGTCAACGCGGAGGTAAGGCACCCACTCGTTACACTGCCATGCTCGGAGTGGCTGCATCGCCACGCACACTCACACTGATACCTGCCTGCGACATTTCACCTGGGCGGGTCTGTCCGTCTGTCTGTCTGTCTGTCTGTCTGTCTGTCTGTCTGTCTGTCTGTCTAGCTGGATAGCGAGGCGTGGAAATGTCAAAGCCAACGCGCCTCGACGCGAGTGGCTGCTGAAACTGCAGGCCACTCAGCGAACAGGCATTTACATGCGCTGGGTCACGCGAAATACCTGCGCCCATGACAATTCAGTCACCTTCGTCGAATTTTTCACGTATATTTGAATGCGAGCGAAGCCAAGCCCGTGCGGAGTGGGTTACTCTCTAGCCTCGCGCCATGCCGGGTGAGGTGTGAGTAATGAGATCGCACACCTGAGCAGCTCGAGCCGCGATGCTCACCTGTTCCCCCACGTCAGTCAGGTTCTCATGAGGAGGTGCTCATCCCACCTCGCACCGGCCAGCCCGCTTCATATGAAATGAAATGCCTCCTCGTCCAGGGGATACAAAGACGAGCGGCCCGGCTCGGCTCGGCTCGGCCATGCAAGTCTCCTAGCGAAGCAGGGCGCGGCGAGGTTCTTACGGTTCTGATCCGCGGCCTGTCCACTCCACTCCATTCCACTCACTCCACTCACTCCACTCACTCACTCCACTCCACTCCAATCCCTGCTAGAGCTACCGAATGGACCAAACACAAACAATCACCATCGCGATCTCTGATCTCTGAACCCGACAGGAGACAATGCCTCACATGCCATTCATTTGGGAAGTAGGTGCCTCCCAGGCACTCCTACCTAATCCTATCCTCCCTCGTCTCGTCCTGTCCTGTATAATCCTCTCCTTTATCTCCTTTCCTCTCTCTCCCTTCTATCATTATCTTCTACACCATTCTCTTTTTCCCTTCCCTTCCCTTTCGCTCCCCAGAGACTAAATTCTCCAGCGATATCGAAACGGTATAGTTTATTTTTTCCGAACTGAGCGCTCCATCGGCTCCATCCCATTCCAGCGGACGCGACGGACACCTCGCATGCAAAGCAAGCACAGCGATCAGACGGAGCTCCTCCGCGGGGCCAGGCGGGCCTGGCGCGACCGACTGGAGGCGCGAAGTACCAACAAACAAAGACAAAAACAAGGCTAATCGTCCGGGGGGTAGAGAGAGAGAGAGACAAGTCTGACAGCCGTCACAGCACGCCCTGCCTGCCGGCCCTGCCTGCCAGCCCTGCCTGCCAGCCCTGCCTACCGGCCCGGCGCCGCTCGGCCTCCAGGTGACATAACAATCACGATAATAAGAGCAAATAATAGGGATAATCACGATAAGGCCACGGGGTGGGTGGGACCAGCACCAGCCGAGTGTCTGTCAGGTCGGGGCGACGCCTAGGAACATGTGACAGCGTCACTGGCAAGGTCACTGACAAGGTCACTGACAAGGTCACTGACATGGTCACTGACATCGCATGGTCTCCGCCCGTCTCAAAGACCATCCCGTCCTAGCGTCTTGCCAAGTTCAATACGACAGCGAAATTATATCCTAATCCTTTTTTTAGGAACTATTTTGTTCAATTTAATTTAAAGAAAAATTGCAAAAAAAATAAATAAATAAGTATTAACTTTGCTAACGATTTTTTGGGCGCTCCTTGAAAGTTGGGAGGAGGTCTTACCTTTTGCTCAGAAGTCATTCGTGTCCGTTGGCCTGCAAGCAGAAACAGAAAATCAATATGAGAACCACTACTTCCAACATTGTCAGGCATTTGAAATTCTTAAAGAAGTAGTAAGTATATAGTATATAGTAAGTGTGAACATTTCTCTTCTCGCAGGGGCGGGAGATTTGGTCGCGTCTAACAAGCCCAGATAAATAGGGCGTCCGAAAATAAAAATTAGAACCGTCCCCCGCTTTCTCTCACAAGGTGCGTTGCTTTCGATACATCGCGATACGTTTCGCATAGACACGAAGCACGGCCCGTTAGAATACGCAACACAGCGCGGGAAAATTCATGACGGCGATAAATATCGATTTCTGAGGAGAGCGGATAGGCAACTTGTTCCCACCGCCTCGCCTCGCCTCGCCTCGCCTCGCCTCGCCTCGCCTCGCCTCGCCTCGCCTCGCCTCGCCTCGCCTCGCCTCGCCTCGCCGCTGGCCGCCGTGCCGCTCAGAGTTCATTTGCCGCTGACGCGAAGAGGACGCAGCCCATCAAATGCAAGCACCACCCATTTTCCTCCGCGTTTCCCTCTCGCCCGAAAATTCACCGCACCGCAGTTTAACCGGCTGAAGTACACACCGTGACTGAAAGTGCGTTAATTTTAACACAACAAAGTGTGATGAAGCACCAGAGTGCGATTCCCTCATTTTATCACGCCCCGAAGCGCGATCAAGATTTAATTGAACTATGAATGCATTGATTATCACACCATTATGCAATGAAGAACGAAATTCTGGCAGTTTTCATCACAATAAAGTGCGATGAAAAATTTCATAACACTTTGAGAGCATTGATGATCAAAAGAAAGTGCGATAAAAAAAATATTATCACACTTAAAGTGTAATGATCATCACAAAAAATGCGATGAAAGTTTCATCACAATTATATTGCGATGTTCATCGCACTTTCAACGACAGTGACCCAGGGAAAGATTTCTTGATTCCATGCAATTTTTCTTAAATCAATGCATTTTTTGTCTTCTCTGAGATGATGCAAAAATTGTGTTCATATACATGAAAAAAAAATGCGTGAATTCGAGAAAAAAAATCATTAAATGAAGAAATTTTTCTCAAATCAATGCACTTTTTGTCTTTAACGAAGACAGCCTTTGCATCATCCCACATTGTTTTGGTTCAAGACTTTATTTCCCTGGTTGTAGCTACAGCGGGTTGGTCACGTACGTGGATTATCCTGACTGCTGCTCTTCACAGCAAAATATCTTACCGATATATGAAGATGCGCACCTTATTGAACCACTTCGAGAAGCCCAAATTCATTCAAGTTCTCGATCCTAGGCTAATGTACCGCTTACCGATTTTATAACTTAAAGGTTGCCTTCACATGTTACCAAAAAAATTCGAACGAAGCCGGTGCGCCAAGTAATTTTGAGTGGCAGAAGAATATAGGAAGAAATGTTCGAACACGGTGCAACGAAATCAAAGAGACAAGAATGGATTAAAGTTGGTTCTATTTGACCTTCAACGGATAGTAGCACGAGGCAGGTGGACGTCAGCCGCCATGCGTGGGACTGAATTCCGGTAAACTGCAGTCTCTTTAAGGTTTCAAGGATTCACCTCGAACCAGCAGGGAACAGTTTTACTGAGTTGAAGTAACAATATGAAAAACACGTATTTACATTTTCCATGCGTTTTCATTAAATCACAATTTATTACTGATAACAAATCATCACGGCATATCGCGTGCACTGCCAGAAAAAAAAACATGGTGAAGTTCCGGTCAGTAATTTGCCTGGTTATAGGACCGTACTATGTAAGTACGGTGAACCGTACCTTCCTAGGAAACCAGGGGGTTACACCGTACTCCGTAACTCAAAAACCCGTACTTCAAAAGTACGGTCAAACCAGGCAAATAATTGACCGGTATTTTTGGTACGGTTGAAAATTTTGTCACGGTTTTTATGGAAGTGTAAAGTGTCGCTGCGACTCTGGGACGGGTCGGGAGAAGGGGATAGGGGGGACCGACTCTAGCCTCGCACTCCCAGAAGCTGAATCTGGAATCGGGGGCTCGTCGAAAATAGCTGTCAGCGTCCTTGCGAGCTGCCGACCTGCCTGAAAGCTCGTGAATAGACGGAGTCCGCGGCGAGGCGGTAAGGCGCTCGCTACACTGCCCGGCCTAGACTAGACCACAGTCCAGAAAGATCGGCCGGCAGAGAAAAAACGACCAGCACATAAAAAGAAAAAGAAAAGAAAAGAAAAATTATTAAAAGAACTGAGCAAGTTTCCGGGATATATCTGAAGAGAACAACATTTCCAAAACACGCTATTTACACCAGATAGATAGTACTAAATCACAATCGATCAAATTGATATAATGCGTACTGAATTCATGCCTAGAGTTCGACGGCCCTCATATAAAAGACAGTGATCAAAAGACCGTGGCACATGAAAGATACTCCCGTTTGTTTCCTTTTTTTTTTTTTTTTTCACCGGGAGGAGAAAGTGCACCTCGTCTAGTTCTCCCCTGCTGGATGCTGGTTCCATCAGAGTCAGATGTACAGTACACAAGCCCCTGACAGCTCGCAGGATAGGTCAGCCCCTCCCTCCACCTGCCTCCCCCGCCCCGCCCCGCCCCGCCCCGCCCCGCCCCGCCCCGCACATCACTGCTCCTCTGGGTTCCTCTATCTCCGCGCTGGCCTGGATCTAGTTTGCAGCGCAAACAGCCCTACCCCGCGCCGCCACGCCCCGTCCTGCCCCGCCTTGGTCGGCCCTCACCTTGCCCCGCGTAGCTCGCGCCTCGCCAAGGGCGGGAGCATCGTGATGGGGAGGGGGAAGGAGGGGGGACTAATAGCCCAAGGAGATGTTGACGCGACCCCCCCCCCCCTTCTCCCTCTTCTTTTCACTACGCTGGCCGCTGAAGACCGAGAGAAGGACGGACGGCCGCCTGGGGCCTAGGGCACACAGCTAACGAATAGGCCGGCACCTCGCCGCCACGCTACGCCACGCCACGCCACGCCACGCCCCTCGGAGGCGGACGTCAAAGGCCGGTCTGGAGTGACACACTAGGTCGGTCACACCTCTGTGGCGGCGGGGCGTCATCCTTAAGTGCAGTGCCTTTTCATGACTGCCCAAGGTATACTAATTAGTTTCAAACTGAGCAGATAATATCACTGATCTGAGAAATATTAATTTCCTTTAAGAAAATAAAGAAGTCCAAATAGAGGCTGAAAATTAAGTTGAATCTATGTTTTAACTCGTAGGGAAAGGTCGACGACGAGCGTCTGGGAAGTTGGTTCTTCTTAAACTCAAATGCAAATCCATCTCGAACGAAGAAGTCATCATGTTTCTATTGGCATGCAAAGTGACAGAAATAAGCGCTTTAGGGGTCGTGTATAAAGGATGTAAGACAAAAATTGTCTATAGTAATTAAAGACAAAAATTGTCTATAGTAATTAAAGACAAAAATTGTCTATAGTAATTAAAGGCAAACATTTGCCACTTTTTGACGCACTGGCAAGGCAACCTTACCTCACCATGCTTTCGGTATAGGACCGTTAAGTGGGCGCATGCCCGCGCCTCCTCCCTTAAAGCATTGCGTAATTTATGGACAGCTCCTCAAACATTTAAGTCGAAATTTATATTTAATGACTGTTCGCTTAGCAAATTTATCAGTATGATTTGAGCAAAAGAAAGTAGCCAAATAACACACAAAATGTATTTGTACAGTTTTGTGCGAACATTTGTACGAAATTAAACCTACGCTTTATTTGCACGATTAAGTGCATATTATACGCGCACTTTTTGTGCAAATTTGCGTACAAAAACAAAAATTGTACAAATGAAACGTACAAAATCGTGCAAACGAAGCGTAGGTATAACTTTGAACAAATTGTTCGCACAAAAATTGTACAAATACATTTAGTGTGAATGTGGGCACAATAGGCAATATTCCTAGGGTGCAATGTAAAGTTCATGCTATGAAAACGACGCCACTTCCAGCAAGGAATTGTCATCGAAATATAGCCGAATGTTGAATCGACGTGATGTTCGTCGAAATGACGAAGATTCGACGAATTTCCATCGCCTTATGTCTCACTGACGCGAGTACATCGTGAAGCGGAATGAAAGGCTAAGTTCAATTCATAACTTCACCTGCCCAGCTCGAGTTCATATCCACCAAGTGTACTCAATCCGAGTTAGTTGCAAAGTAAGTGTGTCTTCTCCATGAAGAGAAGGTCCTTTGATCACTCGAGAAAAAGGGTGTGAAACGAGTTCCTTATTAACTAAACCCGGTTGGGGGAGCTGGGATTGGGATTGGGATGGCTTTGGCTACAGAGTTTAGGAGAGCAGAGCGACTACAATCTTATTTTCTCACTAAAAAAAAGTCGTTCATAGTCAACGAGGGAATTTGAACCGTGAGTTTAGTTCGGTCAAGTTGCCCGTAACTGACGATTTCGTTCATAATACGAACTAATTTTGTGAGTACGTTGTGTTGATTGGGACCTCTTTTTTAAGTGTATTTATAAAGAAAGTAAGGGTGGTGGAATTCTACGTCTACGTGGAATCGATGGGCGCAATAAAGCTCCAGAATCTCTTCTCGACTCGCTCTCATTACTGCCTTCGAGTCCCCCACCGGATTACGCTTTATGCAAACACTGCTTCACTTAATAAAATTGGAGTGTTTGTACAAGGAAACCTGGTACCTGGAAATAAGTGGAAATGGTCAACATCGTTTCCATTCGCCATAGTGAACATTGGCGACCAAAGATTCACGTCATTCCAAGCCCTTTCCAGGCCCCTCCCCTTTCTGCCCCAGACGACTCCATGTCGCTCCGGCCACTCCAGGCTCCGGTCCTCGCCAAGCCCCGCGGATCTGTTCAAGTGATAAAGGTGTGACAAAGGGGATAGATTCTCCGTCAACAGCTGGAGATTGTTCGTCATAGACTGTCAAGTAACGGACTGAGCCCGCCTCCTCCCTCTGCCCGCGAACCGACCGCTGAAGACCCTTAAACAAGTTACGATGGGCCCTCGGACGAGGTCTTAGGGAGCGAAACGAGGGGACAAAGGGAATGGGATGGTAATCTGGTAATCCTTCTCGAGCGATTCATCGACTTTATACGATTCGGCACAGGCAAAACTGAAGAACCACCACGAATTCAACAGTCTTCCGATGAAGTTTATTTAAAAGCAAATTTCGAAGAAGAGTATATTTGAAGCTGTTCATCGTGGAAGTGGATGTTCACAGGACTGAACGGGAATAAAGACTCTTCTGGGCGGCGATGATGGGTAGGCGGGGGGGGGGAGGGGGGGGGTGAGGAGCTGCTCCTGCCGGTGACAGCGTGATGCGGCGCGGCGCGGGCCACCCTAAGCCTACCCTAGGCACTATGCAGATGCTTGCCTTTCTCCGCGTCCTTGACGGAGCAGTTGCCCCCCGCGATGTCGCAGTCGGCGGGTGGCGGCGGCGGCGGCAGCGCGGGGGACCCGGGGGCGTTAGGGGAGCCCCCGGGGGAGCCGCCGAGGGAGCCCTGGGCGGAGGGAGCGCCGCCCGAGCTCGCCTTGCCGCGGCTGCCCACGCTGGGGCTGCCGTCCTCTTCCATCACTGCACACACTCACTCACTCTCACTCACTCACTCTCACAGCGCCGTGTGCCCGACCTGCCCTGCCCTACCAGCCCCGCCTAGCAGCCCTTGCCGCAGCCCTGCCCTGCCCTTCCCTTCCCGTCGCAGCACTCGCACAGCCCTTAGCGCTCGGGCCACATCCGCGGGCAGACTGGCTTCAGCACGCCCAGCATCCCTCTCTCCGGCGCGGACCGCCCCCCTCCCCCTCCCCCTCCCACTCTCCTCGTTGGCGGCGCCGTGCGCTCCCGTGCTCTCCGCGTAGCGGCGTCTCGCTCGCAGCGCGGCTTCGATCTCTCCCAGCCCGGCTCGGGGGCTCCCGTCGCATGTCTCGCAGCATCCGACGCGAGCCGAGCGCGGACCCCCAGCCCCCACCCCCACCCCTTCTGGCCGGGCGCCCCCTCGCAGCCCCCTCCCCCGTCACGCCCCCTACCCTCGCAACGCCACCCTCCGTCCTGCGTAATTCTTGCGTAGCGTAACCAGGGCCGCCCAGGACAGGGCACCGCACCGCGGAGCTCACCGCCCTGCAATGCACCTGCATCGCCCCTGCATCGTAGCTGCATCGCACCTGCATCGTACCTGCATCGCACCTGCATCGCACCTGCAACGCACCTGCATCGCACCTGCATAGCACCTGCATCGCACCTGCAACGCACCCGCATCGCACCTGCATCGCACCTGCATCGCCCCTGCAACGCACTTGCATCGCCCCTGCATCGTAGCTGCATCGCACCTGCATCGTACCTGCATCGCACCTGCATCGCACCTGCATAGCACCTGCATCGCACCTGCAACGCACCCGCATCGCACCCGCATCGCACCTGCATCGCACCTGCAACGCACCTGCAACGCAGCTGCACTTCCCTTCAAGGGCGCGTGCTGACGGAGCTTACATGTTCGAGGAAAAATGTCCAACCACGACCGAAGTTATTATTTTTATTATACTTTTTAGAAAACAATAAAAAACTCAGAAGCGAAAAATTACGTCAAACGTAATCCATGATACGAGTTGCATAAAGATAGAGTAGGTCTGTTAATCCACCTGACGCTATGCGTTTCGAGCGTGAAACGCCTACAACTTCTTTGCATGCGAGGAGTCTGCCACATGCAGCCTTCCATAACCCTTCACATCATTTTATTCCGGTCCAGCGCCGCTCCACGCCACGCCACGCCACGCCACGCCCTCTCACCGCCTTCCTCCCCCGGCTAGCACACCGCTCGAACAGAGGTGGGAACCGGGCGTTTCGGATTTCGATATGCGTCGGCAGCTCACACAACGAAAGACATTGGATCAGGGCAGGGAGAGGGGACAGGGCGCCCAGTCAGTGGAAGTGAAGGGGTGGGGTGGGGATGGCATTTCGCACGGATATTGGTATCCGGCGTTATTGTGGCCCCATAACGGGAGGGCCGCGCCGCGGCTCCACCAGGTGAGGGCCCCCACCGCACCCCACCCCACCCCACCCCACGCCACCGCACCCCACCCCACCCCACCCCACCCCACCCCACCCCTCACCTCCAGCGCCACCGCTGTAAAAATATTGTCTGCAGCAGCAGGGGCGCGGCTGCATCACCTTGGCCCGCCATGGCCCCACCCCATTATATGAGCGGCGGGTCGGGTCGGGTTGGGGCATTAAACGTGATGGTCACTTCCAACGTTTGAGGTCTTTATGAAGCGAGTGTGCGAAGAGGAAGAGGTGGGGGAGAGGTGGGGGAGGTTGGCGAACAAGTCACTAGGAGGGGGAGTTCGTCATCTTTAAAGACCTCGACCTTCGGAGGCACGTGCAGACGAAAATAGTACGGGAAAAACAAAATCCAAAATTGAACGGAATGCAAGCAGAAACAGTCTAATTCTTATTTAATTTAAAGAATAAATGTCTTAGAATTCTTTGTAACGTTTCTATGCGTAACTGAAATTAGAAACAGTTTAGTACGTGTTTATGTTAAGTCAAAATTTAGTAACAATTTTTTTATGAAGTGGTAGGACAAAATTGTTATTAATTCTAGTCAGGTACAAAAAGTACTTCGACGCTTAGAGCGGAAAATAATAAATTTAAAAGAAAACTTACATTTTATGAAATGTGTTTACTGCATGACATTCGTGGTCTTGATTTGCGTACGATTCCTCTCTTCCTTTAGAATTGTTGCTCCTCTTTTGCCCCTTCCGTCCTGGTGACCACGACAAAGACTTTATCCTTTGACTCAAAGGTGGTCGCACGGGCAGGGCTGTCCACTGCATGGAGCGGCACGGCCCCGCTGCTCCAGGCTCCAGTCACTGGAGTCCAGCGGCCGCTGCTCGCTTCAGTTTTATTTCCCTTCTCTCCAGCTTTATTTCACTTTTCAGCCAGGCATGAATTGCTTTCACACATTTGAGAGAAGAAGAGGTGGGGGAGGGGGGGGGGGAACTCACTCGCTCGCAGCCTATCAAAGCCTGCGCTGCTGCCGCCCCGGCACAATAAAACGGAGAGCGACAAAAAGGGGATGAAAGATCCGCAAAAGCCAGGGCAACTCGGATTTCTTGGAATGGAGCTTTCGCGCGCCGCTTCTCTTGCACATTTCACATGTCAATGGTCCATCAATAGCAGAATGTCAAAACAGAATGAAAGAGAAGGAGACAGAAGGAAGCGCTTCACCACGAACAAACGGAAGCATGCCGGGCGGTTTAGGCACCAGACAGGCACTGTGTTGATGTATGTGTTATTATGTCAGATCAGAAAAACTCATCAAAGAACCCACACTGCCAACAAACATGCAATTACTAAAACAAATAATTTAACATTCGCCGGGGACGCAGAACTAGGACTGACCGAAAATAGCAATTACCACTGAACAAACTATTCAACATAATTGTTCAGCAGGGAACAATTTCAAGTAGTCAAGTAAAACGCAGCCAACGTAATCAATACATGGTGCGAGATAAGCAAGTATGCGAACTTGAGAGAAGGGCCGCCCTTCTCTCAAGACGTAAAAGAGCATTATAAAGAGTGCGGTTGAAACAGGCCAACTGTATTCTGTAGTTGAAACAAAATTTGGATACACAAACAAAAATATGGCAGAAAGCGATAAAAATAAAAAGTAAAAACGGAGCACGGCGTCGAAAGGAAACAAATAATTCGCCGAGATTATTAAATTATTTGCCAGGAAAGTTAGTTCGCAACTTGGGTATACAGGAAACAATAAGAGGAGGGGAACTCGGGAAATGGCAATTTGGCGGCAGTGTACAGAATAAGATAGGACGATGGTAGGCGGTGGGGGCGGAGGGAAGCGGGTGGTGGTAGCGTGTTTCACCCGGCCCTAGCAACCGTTAGGTAGGTTCGGCGGGGGGGGGGGGGGGGGGGGGGGGGGGGGG
>CABIKL010003252.1:0-11194 GCA_902196195.1 Aptinothrips rufus | reverse complement strand
GTGGTCTTTTTGCCCCCCCCCCCCCCCCTCCATGTAACGGATCTTACCGACCCCCACGTAACGGGCCGAACTTCCTTCCCCCTTAAATGGCGTTACGTAATTTGTGGACGACCCCAAATGTCCGATGGGGAACTCGAAGCGAGTGGCAGTTTTCGTATCCCACCTGACACGTGAGGCAGTTGGTAGCCGTGCACACCGGACACCGGAACTCGTTGACGTTGTCCTCGAAGATGCACCAGCCCGCGCAGTCGGGAGTCTTGCAGTGAAACGCGTTCTCCATCTTGCGCTCGGCCTGGGTCATGCTCTTGGCCAGGTACTGCTCGTACATCGCTGCCGGCACCAGCTGGGGACAGGGTTGCCAAGTCATTTTCGGAGGAAAAGCAAATTCTATTTCGGGTGAAAAACTTAAAAAAAAAAACAACGTAGCAAATCAAGAAAGCTTTTGCGAAAGCAAACATGTTTTTTCTCGTGTAAAAGAAATTTCTTATTCTAGTTTTTGGAGCTGAAATTTCCTTCGTTGTGGGAAATTTCTGAGGATTTGGCAACACTGTAGCCTGCCGGTTGCTCACCGCTTTGATTTCTCTCTCCTGAAGGACTCCGTCGCACGCGTACTGCTTGTCCCGGTACGGACACTTGACCTCCGCCTCATCGCAGAACTGGACGGTCTGCATGAGGCACGTCCTAACAGTCGAAGGAGTTAGTGACTTGCAAAGACCTTGAAATGAGATCGCAGGCTTAATCCTACCTGCAGAAGGTGTGGAGGCACTCTCTGAGGACCACCCCGTCCCCGGGGCGGTACTCGCTGAGGCAGACCGGGCACTCGAAGTGCTCGACGCTGGGCACCAGGTCCTGCCGCTCCAGGTTCACCAGCAGCTGGTACTGACGCTCCCGCTGCCGCTCCTCCTCCTGCTGCAGCAGACAAGATCCGAGGGGCGCATTACTCATGTAATTTTGTGTACAAATTCTGAGTGTGAGTTTTTGAAATACGGAGAATTTGAGCATTAACTGATCTGCAGTGCACAGTAAACGGCATGAATGATCTAAAAACACAATACAATCTAATAATATCTGTATTTTTCGATGTGTTATGTGATGTAATGTCATGTAATGATGTAATGCGTGTACACTTTTTGAGGAAGTGATGCGCCCCTCGACAAGATCACGGGATGCTGTCGACTCTCTCCCCCGCAGTCTCTCACTCACCTCGTCGCCGGGGGGTCGCTCCGCGGCGCAGGCCGAGCAGCCCGGGCGAGAGGCCGCGTTGAGCAGCGTGCACCGGGGGCACCTCCAGCTGCCGACCAGCTGCCGCGCAGGGGCGGGTCCAGTGGAGCTGGGCCCAGGTGCGGGGGCGGGGCTTTCAGAAGGCCTTCGGGCCGTCACCGGCACACCTGCTGGCGTTAATTAACTCGATGTTATCAACGGATCCAAAGATGACTTAACTTACAACGCGGTAAAAACGGTTCCTCGAAATCCAAGGAACGGCGGATGATTCCTTGGATCACCTATACTTTTCCAATGGACTTTCAAGGAACCATCCGCCGTTCCTTGGATTCCGAGGAACCGTTTTTACCGTCGTGAACCGTGTTTTCAGAATACAACTTGTATCAATAGGTTAGAGTCCTCCTCACGCACCTGAGGGGGCAGCCGTGGCCCTGACAGATGGCGGGGACGCAGGCACGGGCGTGGCGAGCACGGTCTGCAGAGGCTGGCTGCGGTACCCCGAGGTCTGCGGCCGCACGGGCGGGTGCTGGTTCTGTGCCCCGCCGCTGCCAGACCCCTTGCGGGGTGCGGGCACAGGGGAGGGGGTGGGGGTGGGGGCAGGCGCGGGCTCAGGAGACATCAACCTCCGGGGGGCTGGCACTGGTGACGTCACCTCACGGGGTGGTTGTGACGTCACGTCGCGGCGTGCGGGTGAAGTCACGTCACGTGGTGGTGGTGACGTCACGTCACGGCGTGCTGGTGAAGTCACGTCACGTCGTGATGGTGACGTCACTTCCCGCCGCGGTGCGGGGGTTGGTGCCGCTGGAGCAGTAGTCTCTGAGCGCCTGTGAACATCCCAGGAATTACACGCGCGCTCTGCACTGTATACAAAAATGCTTACTTTTTTACGGAAATGTACGCGGCAAGTGGACTACGGAACATGTACGGAACTCCGGTTTCAGTTTTCCGTACAATTCATAAGAAAGGAAGGACAAATCCACGGTTAAGATGTACGGAAGTTCAGTACACTTATTGTACGGAACAGTCCGGGCAAGTTGTTGACAAGACTTTTTGGAGAAATTCCTGTTATTTTCTACTTCTGTTCTACAAGTGTGGATGGAAGTTGGTGCCTTACACGTTCTCCTGGCCGTCAGAGAGCTCCGAGTCTGAGTCCTCGCAGAAGCTGTACCGGTCCTCCTCGTAGTTGTAGTACCAGCCGCCGCGCCGCTCCGGGTCTCGGCCCGTGGTGGGCGGTGGCGGCAGACGGCGGACGTTAGCGTTGGCCGGCTCCGGGGGATCGCGGCGCCCGGAGGACCCACTTCCGGCTGACTGACCGGAGACTGAGCCCGCTCCTTCCACGTCATTGTCTTGCTCTGCACATGTAGAACAAAGTTATGCATGCTGATCTTTAAATGTAAAACTCGATAAGGCGTGAAATAACTTACAACCGCGCTATAAATTCCAATTCCTACTCAGTTTTCTATTTAAAATAAAAAACTTGCCGTCGAGAATCGATAATTTAAAGGCAGTGTTTAAATGCACCCCACTAACGGTGGTTAGATCATCCAACTCAGACCAAACATATCCTTGGTCAGTTCTTGCATCCGCAGATTAAGTATCATATCTCTGAGCAGTTCAGTGAGATGTAAAGCTACTCACCCGGAGCCACCAGGTAGAGGAACACTGCGCAGCCCGACTCAGTGACGTTATGCTCCTGGAGAGTGCGCTCCAGGTCGTTGGCGAGCTGCTTGCCCAGGATCCAGCGCTGCACGTGCTCTGGCAGCTGGAACTCCCGTGCCACCTTCTCTCTAAGCTGGCCCACCGTCATGGAGGGCGCGACCTGCAGCGGGATGGGGCCCTGGTGCGACACCTTGTCCTCCACGAACATGTCCACCCTGCGACAAAAAATAAAAATCAAAATCAATCTGCCATTGCCATGTCCGGTGTTCGAACCCGCTACTCCGCATGCGGTGTGCACACTAAATTGCAGATATACTTTTTCCCTCCATAATTTCAGGAACAATACAATTGTGATTAAAGGAAATTTGAACTAAATTGCACTTTCTTCTGGACTTTTGTATCCATAATAAAGCACTATTCTATATTTGACCTTAATTTACGTGCAAAATTGTGATCGGGTATTGTACTTCTGTAAGCATGCATAATCACAATTTTATGCATAGGAGTGCAGCCAAAAATTGTCCGTAACCAAGCACAAATTTGTCTACAATCTAGCACAAAACAGCACTTCAGCAAAAGATTTGGAGAAAATTGTGATGATATTCAGACAATTTTGTGCACAGTTATGCTTGTTTACAGAAGCAATTATTAAAGCACAAAATTTTCCCTCTAAATTTAGTGTGAGTCGTTGGGTACATACTAAGTTACAGATGCACTTTTTTTCTCCCTAATTTCAGGGACAATTTAATTGTGATTAAGGGAACTTTGTAATAATAATTGTACATTCTTATGGTCTATTTTGTGCATAACAAAGCACTATCTTACCTTTGTCCTTTCTTTTTTTGTACAAAATTGTGGTTGGGGTTTGCACACCTGTTAGCATGCATGTGCGCACTCACGTGATGGTGTCCCTGCGCGGCGCGGCCGGCGCGGCGCGGTGCCGGGTGACGCAGCAGGAGATCTTGAGCCTGGCCAGGTCCCTGGCGAGGCGCGCCGCCTCCTGGTGCCGCCCCTCCGCGATGGTGACCTCCAGGCGTCGCAGCAGCCGGTTCACCGCGAGCGTGTTCACGTCCGACACCTCCAGCGCGGCTGAACACCACGCGGCAGAGACTTTACACACTGCACCTCAGAGCCAGGAGGTTCTCGGTGATAAACGAGATGTCTAAACGATGTCGAATCGACATGGATTCGGCGATTTCGAAGTCGTTTCAACATAGTTTCGACCTAGAACCTACCATTGTTTCTCACTGGCGATTGATTGGTCCAAGAAAAACAGAAGCTAGAGATTCCGGCACAACTTTAACCCAGAAACCAAGCGCGAAAAAAAAAAAGAAAATTGCACGTAATTTCTGATACGTATTTAAGAACAATTAGAAAGTGCTGATTTTGTTTATCTGTCGTGTCTGGGTTGGGCTTGGAATCTCCGATCTCTTTTTCCCAAGTCAGTTTCAGCGTTAGAACATAGTACAACTCACCCTTGAAGTCCGCGATGCCCTGGGGCGCTGACAGCTGCTCTGTCAGTCGGTCCACCTCGCTGCAGTCGCTGACTACGCTCAGCTGAGCTGACGCGCTAGAGGCGCTGACTGCTGACCGCGAGGCACTGGACGCGCTGACGCCGTCTGAGACGCCGTCTGACCGTGACGGCCCGCCGCTGCTGTCGAGCGACGCGCCGCGACTCAGCTGGCCGGCCGAGGAGGGTGCGTCCACGGAGCTGCCGCGGCTGAGCGCGGAGGACGAGGGCACCGAGCTGGGGGCGGACATCGGCGAGG
The DNA here is from genome assembly GCA_902196195.1 of Aptinothrips rufus. Classification (NCBI taxonomy): domain Eukaryota; kingdom Metazoa; phylum Arthropoda; class Insecta; order Thysanoptera; family Thripidae; genus Aptinothrips; species Aptinothrips rufus. The sequence goes on along the minus strand of CABIKL010003252.1, from coordinate 6,545 downwards.
ACCTCGGTGAGGACAGCGGCCGCAGTGCCCCGCTCTGAGCCGCGGACACCGACGAGGAGTAGGACGCCAAGGGGGAGTCGCGGTGACTGAGCGCCGCCGCCGCGCTCCTGGTGACCACCCCGCTGGAGGCGTTTGACGGCGGCCCGGAGCGGCCGCTCGAGGACGGCGACGTGGACTCGGCCCGGGACGAGGAGGAGGACGGGCTCGAGTCCGGGGCGGCGGCATGCTGCTGGGCAGAGGGACGGTTAGGCACGTTCATGTACAGCGGCGCGGTCGCGATGGCGAAGTCCCTGGGCCTGATCAGCTCGAAGGTGCCCGTGCCGATGCGGCGCGTGGCCTTGCGCAGGGACGTGTAGAGCACGCCGTCCTGGACTCGTGTCTCGGTCGCGGGCACCACTCGGGAGGCGGGGGTGGGGGGCGGCTCTACCCTGCGCACCACCTGGGCGCTCGTCTGGCACGACGACGACACCTTGACGGGCTTGACGCGGACCTCCTGGTGAACAGTCTGCCTCGTGATGAGGAGGGCCTCCGCCTCGTGCTCTGTGTGACTCGGCCCGGCCGCCCCTGCCCCCGCCTGCACCTCCCGCCCCCTGCTGCCCGCCCCCACCACCGCCCGCTCCGCCTGCCTCTGTGGCAGGGAGTGCTTCATCTCCTTGAGCAGTAGCTTGAGGCGGTCCTGCTCGCCCGCGGCGCCGGGCTGGCCGCTGGCGTGCGTGCTGCTGCAGGTGATTATGTCATCCTCCTCCGTGCAGGCCGAGTTCCTGAAGAACGCGAGCCGAGCCCGACGCAGCTCCTCCACGTCTGAAAGGGACTGCCCTCCCAGCGTGTGGCCCGCCTCGCCGAGCTGCAGGTCCTGCTTCCTGGCCTGCTTCGTGTCCTGCCGCGCGTCCTGCTGCCGGCCCTGCATGGCCAGCAGTCGCTCCTCGTCCTGCTTCAGCCTGCCGCCGATGAATGTCGAAGCCGGAAGCTGCGGCTTCACCACGGCTGTCTGCTGGGAAGCACTGCTTGTTGTCGCTGCAGGCTTGGAGCCAGGCGCTGGGACTAGGATCAGACTCTGACTGGTAGAGGGCGCTGGAGTGGCTTGATTTTTCAAGTCTTGTTGCTTTGCCTGTTGTATGGCTGGTTGCACAGTTTTGTTTGCAGCGATTTGAGGCTTTACTATTGAGACCGGTCCACGGTTTGAAGTGGATTGGATCTTCGTGACTGAGCTTTGAGTGGACGATACCCGATAATTTGTTCCAGCTGCTAAAGTTGGCGCCGTAGTGACTTGTGGTTTGATAACCGTGGTTTGAATTTGACTCGCTGAAGTCGGTGTATTCGACGCCTGCTTTTGATTCTGCCCACTGGTCTCCGCTGAGCCATCCTTGTTGAAGTACCTCTTGAGCTCCTCCTCCCAGTTGATAGCGCCGCCTCCGTTGACTCCCTTCTCCAAGGCCTTGTCCTGGACCTTCTTGTCCTCGGCGAGGAAGGCGGGCGGGTCCTGGGGCGGGTCGGCGTCGTCCTCGCGGGCCGCCCTCCTCTCCGCCGGCCTCCACATGGAGCAGGCGTCACACGTGAACCTCCAGCGCGGGTTCTCCAGCGTGCAGCGAGGACACACCCACACTGCGAAGCCGTTCAGGGCTGGCGCGGTGCGTAGCGCGGGGCCCACACTATCAGCGGGCGGGCTCTTTGACGGTTCTTTGATTTCCCGCGGGGGAGAGTTCAATACTGGAGTGCGCTCGGGGGCCCTCTTGAGTGGAGAGCTGAACGCTGGAGTGGTTGTCGTGCTGGAGCCCTGGAGGGCGGGGGGCGGTGCGCTCGGCGTGGTGGGGGGACTGCCCTCCACGGACAGGTCGCTGTCGTCGTCCACGTTGGCGAGTGGCGCGGTGACCCGGAAGGACTTCTCAGTCAGCGCGGCCTCCTCGGACTGCTCCTCAGTCGCGCTGCTCTTGGATCGCGCCCCCGCGAACAGGCTCCTCCTGGCCTCCTGAACGGCGGCCTCCTTGTCGACGGCCTCCTTGGGGGCGGACACGAAGAAGAAGGACGAGGAGGTGGACGGCCCCGCCTCGCTGCTGATAGCGTTGAACAAGGATATGAGCTCCTTGGCCGAGTTCTTGCGCGGCATCTCGGAGTTCTCGTCGGGGTGGTGCGGGTCATCCTGGTGGTCCGGGTCCGCGTAGAACTTGGCGTCCCGCTGCGCCTGCAGGGCCGCCTCCCTGGCGTGCTGCTCCTGGACTATCTCCGCAGCCTCCCGGTCCAGCTCGCTGATGTTGGCCAGCATGGACACCTGCGACTTGCGCTTCTCGCCGCCCCGCCAGTCCTCCGTGAGCCGCGAGAAGATGTTGAAGCGGCTCGCCGCCGAGCTCGCGGCGCTGTCGGGGTGGTGGCTGAGGCGCGGCAGCCCCGCCTCGGGCATCCACACCTCCTCCCTGTCCCTGTGCCTCTTCTCCAGGCTCTTGAAGATGTCCTTGAACCCGCCGCTGTCCCTGTGCGAGGACGTGCGCTTGTACCAAGGCCGCGGCGACACGGGGGTGACCTCCGCGGCAGGGCCAGGGGCGGATCCAGAGGCGGGGCCGGGGGCCACATTCTCCTTGCCGGGCTGGTGGCGGCCCGGGTCACGGGGGCCCAAGTCGCGAGGAGAGCCGGGCGGACTGCTGACCCGGGCCTGGAGCTTGTTGATGTTGCTCAGGAGTCTTTCCTTCTCCTCCGAGCTCAGCCCGCCCCCGCCTCCACCCCCACCCCCGCCCTTCTTGGACTTTCCTTTTCGATCCAGCCTGTCCGTTTCTACCCTCAAGCAATCCAGTTTTTCTCGCTCCAGAGTTTCCTCTGCGAGTTTTATTTCTTTCTCCAGTCGTTCTATCGTTTCCTTTTCAAATTTTTCTTTTTCTTTCATCTCTCGAAGCAATTGCTCCCTTTCATTCCTTTCCTTCTCTTGTCGCTCAGTTTCTTTTTTCTCTTTTTGCTGTCGTTGTATTGCTATTCTTTCCCGTTCTAAACGTTCCTGCTCTTCTCTTTCCTTTTCGAGTCTTTCCCTTTCGTTTCTTTCTTTCTCCAAACGCTCTCTTTCAAGCCTTTCTCTTTCTATTCTCCGCCGTTCGTCTCTTTCCTTCTCGAACCTCTCTCTTTCCGCTTTTTCTTTCGCCAGTCGTTCCTGCTCGGCGCGCTCCTTCTCCTGTTTGAGATCCTCCTCCTTGTCCAGACGCTCCGCCTCACTCTTCAGACGCTGTCGTTCTTTCTCGCTCGCCTGTTCCTCTTCCACTTCCGGGAGCACAGCCTTCTCACTCACACCCCTCACAGTCCTACCCTCCTCCTTGGCGGTGCCGGTCACTTCCTCGGACCTTCCCCTCGGTACCGGTGGTCGCGGGGCCGGCCTCTTCTTCTTCCCTCCAGTTCCGGTTTCGCTTCCGGTGGCGGCGGGGGCGGGCGGTGTGGGCGCCCTCCTCTTGCCGCGGACGTGAGCCTGCGGCCGGCGGTCGGTGGAGGTGTCGCTGGCGCTGCGGCGGTGCTGCGTCTGGTTCGGCCGCTGGTATCTGCCGATGCACAGCGTGGCGGTCTCGTACAGGGAGCGCTGGCCGCCGTCTGCTTCTCTCCGCTCGGGGTGCTCGAGCGTGCTGGGCAGGCTGGTGGGCAGGCTGGTGGGGCCCTGGCTGGTGGGGCCCTGGCTGGTGGGGCAGGGTGGCTCCGGTGCGCGTCGCTTCTTCCTGCCGAGGGTCGGCACCACCACGTCGGGGAAGTTGTCGGCTGTGCCTGCCGCCTGGGCGCTGTCCACCAGGTCGCTCTGTCTGGCGGACCCTGCGGATGTCCCTGTGGCTGCTCCTCCGGCTGTCCCTTCGGGTGTCCCTGCAGGTGTCCTTGTGGGTGTCCCCGCGGGTCTGGTCTGCAGGCTGTGGATGGTGGTGTCGCTGCCGTACAGCCGGTACTTCCTGCGCAGCGTCGTGTGCTGCTCGGCCGCCCTGTGTCGGTCGCGCTGCCTGATGCGCTGCCGGTACGAGTCGGTGTCGGCGGGGATGAGCAGCGTGCGGTGCACGGGGCTGCCGCTGGGCTGCACGAAGGAGAAGCTGCTCACCGTCGCCGTGCTCAGCACCGTGTCGATGCTGCCGGAGCTGCTCCGGGCCTCGTCCTCCTCGTCCTCGTCATCGTCGTCCTCTTCCTCGTCCTGCGGGACGTCGTCCTGGCAGCCTGCTGTGGGCTGCTCGGGCTGTCGGCTGCTGCTGCCTCCCTCGCTGGCGCTCCTCTTGAACCAGCGGAAGATGGAGAAGAATCCGCTTTGAGGTCGTTGTTGTTGGTGTTGTTGCTGTTGTTGTTTCTGTCCCGTGTGTTGCTGCAGGGCCTCTGCACTGCTGCTGCGAGCCACCCTCCCAGTCCAGGCGGGCCAGGCGGGGGTGTCAGGGGCGGGTCCAGCAGGGGGCGGGGAGGGGGCGGCGTACTGCCAACTGTAGGCGCTGTAGTCCCCGGACCTAGTCAGCCGCACTCCGTTTCTCGCGCGGGGTGGCGCTGACGGCGTGTCCGTCTTCTCCACAGCGGTTTGCTCCTCTTGCTGCTGCTGTTGTTGTTGTTGTTGCTGCTGTTGTTGCTGCTGCTGCAGTTGTTGTTCTTGTTGTTGGACGTGGTCGCGAGTGTCATACACGGCTTGCCTGGTCTCTTCCTCGACCAGGGGCAGGCTCTGGACAAAAGAGGTCGTGTTTTTCCGGCGGGCGGCAGGTTTGGGCTGCAACCAACCAGAGGAAGCCGGGCCCGGCCATCAGTCAGAGCAAAGGGGAGGCCCACCTAACTGAACGGGGCTTAGTGTTCACCTTACGGACCGTGACAAGGCCTGCTCTATCAGGTTTGTGACAGGCAGACAACTTAAAATTACGTCACACCTCGTTGAAAGTGTATGGTTAGAGATTTTAACGATTGTATTGAACTCAAACTCAACTCTGATATCTATTCTACTGGCGTTTATACTGAGCTTTGTATAGTTTTCTAGTTATCTGTGCGACGTTGCCATACTTACGTTTTGCTGGTTCGCGACCGGAGAGAAGAACTCGGGGGACTCTCTGGAGGGCAGCGGCGGTCCTTGGTGGTCGGACCAGCCCTGCCAGCCGGCAGCTCCCGGGTGTCCTGCACGTGACCAAAGAAACGAACGTATCGAGTCTGCTCTTTTGACGAGGACTGTACCTCTAAATGTCTAGTAATTTTTTTATTCGCACTACTTAGCAACAATTTTAAACATAACTAGAATTAGTAAAAATTTTGTAACGATGTAGAAACAATTTCCTAAAAATTGTGTGGTTAAGTATACTTACTAATTCTAGTTATGTTTGAAATTGTTACTAAGTCCGAACAGAAAAGAGCTACTAGACATTTAGAGTGTACACTTTTAATGATTCCCTCTGAGATGCACCTGCCCTGCCACTCTGACCCGGGCCGGAGCGGAGGGGCGATGTCCCGTGGCCGTGGCAATGGGACAGATGGCAGGCGACTTCTATAAATACAGGAGAGGAGGACTCTTAGGAGCAGGCACTGCATGTCTCGTCACATAATGACGTCTGGCTGCTGAATCAAAGCGATTAGAAAGGGAGGGGAGAGGGGAAGTTAGGTGACCGCGAGCGAGACAGTAGTCAAAACCACAAGCATATAAGGTGTTATCAGTGATAATGCTAATAACAGCTTCAGAAAGCCGTATCGGACACAATAACTTTAACTGTTGTCTGAAATGGTAACTTACAGACTTACAGAACACCAGGCATCAGACCCGAACAGGCCCCAACTGGAGCTAGAGAGAAATCGGTGAATATCCACCGAAAACAACACTTATTGTGACAATAGACCATTCCGCTAAAGCAAGAAAAGAGAAGAACCTGAATAAAAACTAAAGGATGAGTATGAGAAACCTAGGCTGCGACACTTCGAAGATGCCCCCAGACGGCTTCCGGCACCCATCCGCAGCTTAAACTCCTCATACTCATACTTTAGTTTTTATTCAGATTCTTCTCTTTTCTTGCTTTAGCGGAACTGATGAAGGATTGCAAGTACCAGTAACCAAGGCAAAGTAAAAGGACTGAACTGAAAATAGAAACATTTTACACCGCAGGGAAAGAAGAAATATACAAGGTTAGAAAAAATACGTTGGCGGGATGGGGACGGCAGGGGTGATTATATTTATGCGGGGCACTTTTGACCTTATTTTATTTTTCTTCAAAAAAGTCTGATATTGTCATGGAATCCCGAGCAGCGGCATTTGGAGGCGTCAGAATAGGGTACTCCAAGGAAGGTCTGAACCGGAAGAGTGAAGAACAAGACGACTTCCACGGGCAGGGCAAGAGGTGAGGCGGAGCTGCTGCGAGCCTGACAACCCGCCTCACCTCTTGCCCTGCCCGTGGAAGTCGTCTTGTTCTTCACTCTTCCGATTCAGACTTTCCTTGGAGTACCCTATTATTTCAGTCCGATCGCGGAGAAGAAAAATGTGAATAACAAGAGGCTCTCGGATTGGCCGTGCAGTCCGACGACCCCCACTCCTCCAACCGGCCAATCCGAGCGCCTGTTGTTATTCGCATTTTTCTTCTCCGCGATCGGACTGAAAT
>CABIKL010003251.1:0-11195 GCA_902196195.1 Aptinothrips rufus | reverse complement strand
CGCCGAGGCGACGTGGCACGCGGCTTTTGATTGATGCAGTTCAGAGCCGATACGTAGCTTGAGGATCTAGATGGACAGCCAGGAAAGGCTCCACCATCATCTTAGGGGCTGTCCATAAATTACTGTAGGCTCTTAGGGAGGGAGGCGGGAAAGGGGTGTCTGCGCCTTGGTTACGGCCGTATTCCGAAAGCACGAGTTTAGATTGGACGCCTTACGAATAGGAGGGAGGGGGGCAAAAAGTGGTCAATTTTGTGTGACGTAATTTGTACACGACCCCTTAATCTTGCTTAATCTCCGTCAGCGTAGCTGTATGAGAAGTGGACGGAAAAAGATAAAGTTCAAATATTTTTGAGATCTATTATCAGGAAGCTACGAGGCACATTTTGAAATAAGTCTCAAAATGGACTTAAATAATAAAAAATTGTCCTTAATTTCTGAGTTTGTTGCATCGCAATCAGATTTTTTGTTTTCTGCTCACTTTCGATTGGAGGTACTAACCTGGTTGGTGTTCTTTTGGCGTGTCTGTCTGTGAGAGATACTCCAGCGGTGGGGAGCCAGTATGACGCCCCGAATTAATCGATTAATCGATGTGGTTGCCTACCCGAGGGGGTCGGGCCGGCTCGCACAGTCTGAGCGCGCGGACATTTGTTGCTGGACTCTTGTTGTGGCTCCCCCCGGCGCCGTGCCCTGCCCTGTCGGCGTTCGAGTAGCCCCGCCCCGGCCATCCAAGTGTCTCGTATTTATCGGGCGACTTCCTCGGTGCCATCCCAGGGGCGCTATGGCCGGACTCGCCTCCGGAAGTGCCTGCTCGCCCCGCTTAATTCTTCTTCCTGCGTCCTTCGCTTGGCGGCACTCTGTTCTCCAGCTCCAGGCGGGGACCGCCGAGACTCCAGGAGCCTCGCTAGCGGACTGGAGAGTCAGTCCAGCCGTGGACCGGGCCGCCTCGTATTGTATGTCGTGCTGCCAGCAGGCTGCTGTGCTGCTCTCCGGGGTGTCTTCGTCCGGATGGTGCGGAGGGAATGCGGTTCAGCTCCGCGCCTTCGGACCTTAAGGTGTCCGATAGTCTAGGGAACATTCGCTTGGAAACTTTTCCTTGGAAAATTGAGAGATATCTGGTGAAATAGAGTAAAAAGAAATTTTCTTCTCAATGTTTCGAAGAATGTATGCCTTTCTTCAACTGATCCGAAATCATTTCCGGCCAGGCATACCCTTGAAACAGGGTGCCGCCATGGTCAGCGAAAGAAATGACGTAGCGAAAACTCATGGCTACTATAAGACATGAGATTTAATTGAAGTATTTGGTCCATTAAGTTTAGTTCAATTCGGTCTGCTTCTATTCAATCCGAAAATATAAACGAAATCAATGTGCAGACCTGTGGCTGTCTCTTTGCGCGTCTGCGCTAGTGAAATCAGCATTAAACTCCGCTGTTTTACTCGAGTAAAAATTCTGCTCCTTCCTGGAACTGCAATCTCCGCGGATTTTCAGTCGAGTTTCATTTCATTTGCGAGCGGCTTGGCTCGCGCGGCGGATAACTGGAGGATCAGTGACCTTAGGGAATAGCGGCGTGGCGTGGCGTGGCGCGCCGAGGAGAGGCGCTAGGCTCTCAGTCCGGCATGCTCAGGCCCTGCCCCGCCCCGCCCCGCGCCGCCCCGCGCTGGTCGCTCTGGTCGGAATGGAATTATGTGTCCCGCGCGGAATTTGCATACGATACGCAATGCTCGTTATGCGTGCGTGAGTGTGCGGCCCTCACTCAAACAAATTCCTTGCTGCACATGTGTGGCGGGGGCGCGCCGAAACACCCCCCCCCCCCCCCCCCCCCCCCCCCCTCTGCTTCCTTTCGGCACATCCAGCCTTATTTTCTTAAACCCAGTGTCCTCCGGGGGGAGTGTCGACCTAGATTAGTACAGAGAGAGAAAGAGAACAAAAGATACAGAAGTATTTGAACTCTCACCTGGAAAAGAAACAAACCAGAAATTCTATGAACGACGAGCATGTTCGTGGTAATGAGGTCAGTGGTTCGAATCCCCGCTCCGATCTGGCCTCGCGGTTCTCCCACCCCACACTCAGTACACTCTGAATGTCTAGTAACTTTTGGTTCAGACTTAGTAACGTTTTTACACGCGTGACTAGAATTAGTAAGAATTTAGCACAACTTAGTTAAAATTTATTTAAAATTGTGTGATCAAGATAATCAAAGTTGTCACACTAATTCTTGTTGTGTAAAAAATTTTAATAAGTCCGAACAAAAACGTTACCTGACAATTAGAGTGCACATTCCAGTGTATGGAAGAGCTTTGCCGGAAAATTCAGACGTGAGAACTAAGACTTATACCGACGAAGTACACCAAAAAATTACACCAGGACGACTGGGTCTGCTGCGTCGTGTTCTCTACGAGCAGGCCATGCTCTTCAGTCAAATTTCCAAACAGTTTTAACGAATTGTTGCCATAAAGTATAATCGGTCCGTGCGTGAGTATTCAATCAGCAGTGGATGCTGCGCGCTGGACCGCGCCGCGTGCGTGGAGATGACAGTGTAGCCGTGCTGTCCGCGCGCCGCGCCTCGCCCCGCCGCGCCCCGCCGCGGGTCCACGCATTGCGTTTGCCCGCAATCAGCTTTTTAAATCTGTGCGTGAGCAAGGGAGGGTTGCAAGAGGGCCAGGGCATCTCCCGGGACCACCTAATGAATGAAAAAGGAGAAATGTCTTTCCTACTCTCGCCTCTGTATTTCATTCTTTTTTTTTTATCTGCCCGCGCCTATTTTTCCTTTTTTCCTTTTGGCGTGGATAGATTCTCGTGGTCGATAGACGTGCTGAGGTGGAGAGTGGACGCCGGGCGTATAGTCCATCTTACCTTTTCATCTCACGCTAATGACGCGCGCGCACCTTCACTTCGTGACGGCAGGGGCGTAACCAGGCAAAAAAAAGGGGGGGCGTCGGTGGCGATATCACTCATTTCTGTATCTTGCCCCCACCCCCCCCCCCCCCCCCCCTTTTTCCCCACACAACAACAACAACAACAAATTCGGCCCGTATTTTAAACAGAATTTTACATCCCTTAGGGGCTGTAACGCTAGCTGCGCCGACCGCGCCTCACGAGTCAGAGACGTTGTTTTGACTGATTGAAACCCTCGCTGATTTCTTTCAGCGTATCAAGTATTAAAAGGCTCGCGTTACTTTTGACTCTCCCTCGCTCCGCCTCACTCGCGTATCGCTCGCGTCTCGTCCGTTCCATGTTGAATTCCCTCCATTAAAGCAGAAAGCGCTCCCCTCGGCAGCTCTTAGCCAGCTGTGTATGTGCGACTGGCTTTACACACATTTTGTTCCCCGAAAAATGTTTTATTTGAATGTTCACGGTAAAAACGGTACCTTGAAATTCAAGGATAGGTGGACTTCAAAGACGCGGCTAATGCTTAAAAGCTCAGAAGGACCCTTGCAGTTATCCACCTATCCTTCGATTTCGAGGGATCGTTTTTGCCGAGGTTTTTACCCTGTAGGTGATCCTTATTTTTCGAATTTTGCGCTATTTATTAAAGTCGTACTAGTATTTGGTCTAAAGCTAGCTGTATGAAATTTTTATCTTTCCTATTTTGTCCTTGGCTGTCGGGTTTAGTGCTAGACGCGCATGCCTCGTTTTGTTTTTGTTTGGTGATGGTCTCTTCATTTGGATCTCACTGCGCTGGTTTCTTACTGCAGCCATTACCACCGCCCTGCTTGCTATCCTACCCGATGTGCCCTCTTCGAGCTCGCCCCGCGCCCTCCTCGCCCCTCAATCAGGATTCATGATTTTTAAAAACACAACCCTCCCTTGATCACTTTTGGAGGCGAGGGGAGGGAGGGGAGGGAGGGGAGGGAGGGGTTGGCACGCGTCTCTCCTTGATCCCATGACCACGAGCAACGAGCACTTCCCACGGCGACCTTAACGTCGTTAGCTGCCCTCGCAGCGGGGCAACGCGCTCGTCTCGCGATCAATTGCAATTCGTATATCGAATGAAAATGGAAGTCGTTCGCCTTCACTGCCGGTCAGTCGGTGACCCGCATCAGCTGGATATGAAACGCCTGCCTATCACGCTACAAGGCTGAGGCTTTTCGTAATGATCCAGCCAGCAGTGCCGCTGCCGCACCTAATGGAGACCGAGCCCGGACTGCTATTGCCATCAAATAATCCTTTGCTCCCCGCCCCCACCCCGCCCCCGCCCAGCCCATCTCTCCTCTCGTCAAGCAGCTCAGCTCCCCGGGCTACTTTTTATCCATTAATGGATTTGTGACCTAATGAATTTTTATAGAAGCACATTAGAAGGAGGGCAGCAGGGAGGACGTGAACACACATGCCGCTGCGCCCCCCCCCCCCCCCCCCCCCCCCCCTTTCCCACTACAGCTCCAACCCACCTGTTACACCCTGCCCTTCACCTCCACCGCGACCCATGTCCTCCCCCTTAGTCCAAAACCATCAGAAAGCTAAGCAACGCGTTGTCGAATAAGTCTCACAATGGACTTTAAAAATAGTTTTGCATTCTTGGGTTCGGGGTTGGATTGCACTCGAATCTGGGTTTCTAGTTTTCTGCGTACAGAGGAGCTGAGAATCCTTCTTTTAATGAGTAGTCACGTCTCCCTTACCCGCTTCACCCACCAACACTTTCTCTATCACCCCCTTTCCCTGCTCCCCGCTCCCTGACCCCCTGCTCATCACTTCCTTCACCCCTTCCGTTTACCCCCTTCTTCCTCAACCCTTTTCCCCTTCGACCTGTTCACCTTTTATCCTTCACCCCTCTCCTTTCCTTGTCGACCTCGCCCCTTTTACGCCCGTACCCTTGTACCTCCACATCACTTACTTACCCCCTCCAGGCGTCACCCCTCGACCTTACCCACACCCCTTGGCCTCTGAGCGGCTGCAGGTCCTCGAGACGCTCCACCTGGCCGTGTCCACGTGTTGACACGCCAAATGTTTGGCCGCCAGTAACGACCCCGTAATGAGCATAATGAGAGCCGGTTTGCCGTGGATACGTGCGTGGGGGCGTGGCGTGGTGGGTGCAGAGGGGACACCACGCGGCTCAAACTGGTTGCCGGTTGCATTTTTAATTTCCTTGAGAGGGCATTGGATCGGGGAGTTGAGGTGCTCGACGCGACTCGACTCGACTCGACTCGCTTGAAGACTGGGAGACGCCTGGACCTTTCGCGGATCAGCAGCCCGGTCTACAAAGCACTCGCTCAGCGGTCCACAGCCCTTCACCCCCACCCCCCACCCTCCCGCTTCGCCTCGACAGGTTACATTGGCTCCCCTCCCTCCCCCAGCTCTCTTCTGAAAGCCACCAGGACGTCATGGATATATCTTTCGGTGGGGTGTTGTTTTTATGAGGTAGGAATGGAAGGGCTATGTATACGTGTGCAGTGGCGGATCGACGCGACATGCTCGGCTCGGCTCGGCTCGGCTCGGCTCGGCTCGGCTCGGCTCGGCTCGGCTCGGCTCAACTCTGTTAGCCTCGGGGCCGCTGGATGGCTGGAGGTGTGAGATGAATATCAGATACATTTTTGTACAGCCCGCGGGCAAGGGGACCGCCCAGCCATTCGAAGGCTACGTGCCGAGCAGGGCCCTGTTCATTAAGCTCTGAGTACTGACGTTTCCACATCTCCTCTCCTCTCACATTTTTTTTTTTTCGTTTTTTATTGTTTTACACAGCAGCTCGTCCATTCCTTTTTATCAGACATGGTAAATCCCTTTCTTTGTGCGCTCCTCATCGAGGAATCCACCACAAGCCTGTTTACGTGGGTGCGCTGTCAAGGAAATCCCTTCGTTTGAATGGACGCCTCTTTGTACGACACTGTTACCCTTTCCCTACCGTGCGCCCTACTGTGCCCCGCGGCGTTCTGGCGTGGCGTGGCGCGGCGTGGCAAGGCACATTGCTGGCCAACGTCGTGCGATCAACGCTACGCAAACCTTCGAACTGTTCTGTCCTGGTGGTTGTGGAACCGCTGCAACGCCAAATTTTGACTTTTTTGCATTTTGCTATTTTTACAAGAACATTCACTGTATTTTGAACTATGGTCATTACCATTGACGATTAATGGTAAAAAATTTACCAGTATTTTGTTAATGGTAATTTTCTTTTTACTATGAAAAATAATGGTAATTTAGGTCATCTGGTCAAAACTTACCGGACTTGAAACACTGGTAATCTGCAATAACCGTTGTCTTGAAATTACCATCAAAAAGTGTGGTAAAATTACCGGAATTCCAAAAACAGTGATATAAATTTTTCTGCCGCGTACTTTTTTATTTATTTTTGTTGTTGTTGTTGATGTTGGGGGATGGGGGTGGCGTGTCGTCCTCCAGGCAAGCAGCCCAGTGCCAACGCCGATGACATCGCGCACTGCCCGCCTCCCATGATAATGTCCTTCCCCCAGTTCGCGTCGCAAAACACGCAGACATAGATATTGGCAAGACTCCGCCCTCTTTTTTACGCCCGTTTTTCTCGTTTTTTTAGCCGCCCTGAAAGATCGGCCTAATGACAAGAGTTATGGACCTTTGTTTAATGGGTGGTCGTGGCTTCAGAATCAATGACGGGAAAAAAAAAACTCATAGCTTCGCGGTCTCTTAGGGAGCTGACCCTTCTATTGCGGCCCCCTCTGAGTGAGCGGGGAGGAGGGAGGGACACGGTTGTGGCCTGCCAATCCAAACATTGGAACTCCTACTCCATTAGTTGGTTTTATATTATTAATTTAATTAGTAAGAACTATTATTCGCCAGAATCTAGAGCACCCCAACCCAGAAACCAAGGGTTAGACTGTACTTTTCGAGGTAGACCTGTTCCAAAGTGATCAGGGAGCTTCGAAACGCGTTCTAAAACAAGTGTCAAAATAACCTCCAATTTTTATTTTTTTTTCATTTTTTTTTTTTTCATATATTTTGTATAATTGATTTCCTGGTTGGGACGTTTTGGTTTTTCGTTGTGGTACTGATGTTTATCACTACTAACACAGACGAGTGACAATCCTAGTATGCGATGTAAAATGTCATGTTAAGATCATCTAAAACTCGATTGCGTGACTGTTTTGAAGAAAATTTTGCTCTCCATTCTAACATTGGACTTTGATTCTTTCTAACTTAGGACCTGCTTGTACGATCTCAAGCGTTAATTTTAGTCGATTTTGATCCACTCAGTACGCGTTTCTGTTCCTAACTGGCGGGACCTCTTGATGTGACGCATGGCCTGATTAGGTGGAGTGGCTATGGCTGATGCTCTCACTGTGAGGCGAGGTGAGGGCGCAAGGCCGCCACGCCCCGCCCCGCCACGCCCCGCCACGCCCCGCCACGCCCCGCGCCCTGCGGACCGCGGCGATAACCGAGTGATAACAGACAGTGGTTTACGGCCGGGGCAGAACGGCTCAAACTTTTCGCATTAAATAAAACGCGGCCAAAAAACCGAGCAGGCATGCAGCGCGTGGCGTGGCGTGGCGTGGCGTGGCGATGTGATTCAGCTGGCCATGCTGTCCTATTTCCCTGATGGCGCTCGGCTACCTGCCCACGTCCCGCCGGGTTATCAAACTGGAGGCCTCACCTCGCCAGGGACTCCTATCAGATGGACTGTCAAGGGGACGGTGCAGCGCCAAACCTCGACCATCTTTTCTTGCTACACGTACAAATAACATGATGATTTTAGAACGGCATCTGCTTTTTCTTTCAGTATGTGGACCAAAATCAAAATATCGCTGAAATTTTGATAGGCTTGTCAATCGCTTGTTAATGATCGTTCCTCGGAAACGTTAAAGTGAAAGAAATCCATGCTTTATTGCGTTAGAAGGAAAACGTTATTTACTTGTCAACATGCATCTTTGGAGTCGATTTGTAGGAATTGTTAGGTTAAATAACGCACGTTCTGGATTGCAGCCGGCTTACAGGGAATCCTACTTGAAGGCCTCTTTCGTCTCTAATGTTGTGAGTTGTTCACAAGGTACGGGATGGGCGTTAAGAGCCCTTTGCGAAAACCTTGAGGGTGGCATCCTTGAAATTCAAGATTTTACGCTGTGGCCCGGCCCTCGCTCGGCCCGGTCATGACGCGTTGGATCGCTCTCGCCGCACCCGCTATCTCCACGACCTACTCACGCTTCCAGACGTTTGCCCGTCCAACCGCCCTTCTCTCTCTAACTGCCCTCACGAGCCCGTCCCCGCCACCCCGTCCTCCCCTTCACCCCCACCCCCACCCCCCTCGGGTCTCTGTCGCCTTTTCTCCGTGGCTGAGCACAAGTGCGACTCTTTTTAATTATGATTGCTTTTAATCGCCAAAAATTGTCGGGGCGTGAAAGATTGAGATGGTGGAAGTGGCGCCGTAACGCGATCTCATCCAAATGTCTTCTTTTCCGTTTCGGGACGCTCCATTTCACCCGGCCGCCGCCGCAGTACCTGGGCAGCGCAGCGGCGCGCAGCGGCCCTGATTTATCGCAAGGGGGTGGGGGGTCACACGGGAACATCATCGGCCTAGGACCGGCCCTCCTTAGCTCGGGGCATCCACGTCAGCGAGTCGCGGTCGTGTCGGAGCAGCCCGGGCCGACCGCCGTCGCCGTCCATCCTTCACAGTCAAAACTTTTTTTTTTTTTCACTAAATCTCGAAACATTTGCTGGCCGGCACATTACTGTAGAACCTTCTGTTCCTCTCCCGTAATGTGGCCCAAATGTGACCGGGGTAGGATGTGCACATCCGCGTGCACTCCTGTACGTAACCACGTTCACAACTCACCACGCACTCACCTATTCCAAGTAGGTTACCCATCATAGTTACTCTTGGGAAAATATTTTTGAAGGTCATTTTGAGAGTTAATTCCAAAACACGCTTCGTACTTTCCTGGTCATTATAGAATGTCTCAAAACGACATCGAAATTTTTTTACCGTTCTTTCAGCGTCAGCTTGCGCCAGAAATAAGGTTTTTGTTATTCTAGCAAAGTGGAAGTATGTAGCACATCCACCTGACTTTCCAAATAGACAGCAGCGGGTCAGTGGCCATGATTGTAGGTGATTCACCGACCCGAGACTTTAATTCACGGCGATTCGTGTCTTGCAGTTGTATTCTGGCAGTAGACAACCAGCGTATCTCGTGATGTGAGCGGCCCAGTAGTGCCAGCCGTGCCAGCCAGTGCACATCTAGCTCCAGCTCTGTTCTATTGGCGAGCCGGCCAGCGCCCCGCCCCGCCCCGCCCCGCCCCGCCCCCCACGGCCCCAAGGCATGCAGGACCTGGCGTGGACCGCAGCCCTTTAGCCTTTGTCTCTGTGCGTCTCATTTACTGTATTCAAATGAAGTAATAGGAAGAAATATGGTAGTGGGCTTGCACGTGGGTTTTGGCTGTGGTGCGTCCAGACCACCCCGCCCCGCCTCGCCCCGCCCTGCCACGGCTAGTCCAGCTCGGTCCCAGGGGACAGCTAGGCCCGCATAATCTAAAATGCCGTCTGCTCTGTAACCCCTCCACTCCCCTCCCCTCCCCCCTCCTTCCTTACGCCCCAAGCCCCCTTTTGCTTTCTCTTTTCCCATGTGGCGGCCTCTGTATCCTTTTCACCCCTCTTTCGCTTCTGTTTGCCCTTCGTCTGCCGGTAGGTTCCTCACACCGTGCCCTGATACCGTTCTATCGAGTTATCTCGAAGCGCATACCCATGCTACAGCTGGTAGCTCTACTGTTCAATAGATTGTCTTTGGACGCATTGAATGTTATTCATTCACCTTTCCATATTTTGAGGAAATACCGGAGAACTTTAGTCGCGTGGACCACACTAGACAAGCAAATGTCCACCTTCCCACAAATTTTGAAAAGAAATATGCAAGGGTAAAAACATATATTTTGAAGGCCATTTTAAGACCTATTTCAAATTGCCTTTTGTAGTGTCCTGATCATTTTGCAATAGGTCTGAAAATGAGAGTCGAAACTATTTGCTGACCCTTAGGGTATGTGTTGTGTTGCCTCAAGAATTTGGCATTTCGTTTTTCTCGCAAAAAGTCTGCTGCCCTTCACTGTATTTTGAAATATGGTCATTACCGTAGAATATTGCTGGTAAAAAATTTACCAATAGTTTTTTTTGGTAGTTTCGTCTTGCCATGAAAAAATAATGGTAATCTCGGTCATTTGGTCAAAAATTACAAGACTAAAAAAAAAGGTAACTGGCAATATACGTAGTCTTGAAATTACCATCAAAGAAGTATCGTAAATTACCGAAATTCCAAAAACAGTGTCCACGGTGGCCCCCTCTCCCAGGCGGCGTGTGCTGCTCGCGGCATGGCATGGCGTGGCATGGCGTGGCGGCGGGCTGTGCGGTTTGGCGCGGGAAGTGGCGTGGTGAGGATGTGTGGTGCGTGTGGTATGCGTGTGCCCGTGGTCGCCTCTCGTTTGATTTTTGCCACCACACGTACCCGGCCTGGTCCGGCGCGGCGCCGAGCGCGCTGAGCCCCGGGCAGAACCGAGTCGAGCCATAGCGAGGGTGGCGTGAACCTGATTCTCTGCGACTCTTGTTTTCATTAATCTTTTGGATTGCCCCCCTCACCCTGTGGTCCCTTTACCCCCGCCCCCTCCCCCTCCCCTCCTCCAAACGCAGCCCGGTGCGGCCACCTGTCGGTGCGGCCCACTATACTGCCTCACCGACTCCTTCTCGGTGTAACAATTTGGCACTGCTGGTTGCCGGTGTACTGAACGCTTGCCGCCGCTGCCTTTTCCCCTCATTTCCATTTTAATCTCTCTGAAGAATGGAACTTTGGGGGAAATAAATAACAGTAAAGGGGACAATGTGAGGATTGAAAGCTACGGGGAGCTCCGTCTGGAGCCGGCTAGGGTTATCATCACGCTTTCAACTTTTATTTGTGGGATTTCTTGCGAAGGGAAGGGAAGGGTTAAGGCCCCCACCCCCGCCCCCACCCTGCGGGCCCTGCCCAGGCCCGGCCCTGTCCCCGGCGGGCCGGCGGTGGGGCCGCGAGTCGGGAAGTGAACGGTCGAGCGAGCAAGGGTTGCAAAGAGCAGCGCGGGCGGGGCGGGGCGGGGCGGGGTGGGTCGCGGCACAGCGGGGACTTGGTGGCGGCAGCATCGGCTTAATTTATCGTCTGGAGGAAGATCAGAGTCCTGAAATGAGGTGGGGTAACGCGGCTTCACTCCGGAGACGCAGTATTTACGAGTGCGATTTTATTGCGGCTCTCCTCGCCGTGCGGAACCTTGCCAATCTACCCCCCCC
>CABIKL010003250.1:0-11195 GCA_902196195.1 Aptinothrips rufus | reverse complement strand
TATGAGAAACGTTCGTGTCAGAGCTGGCTTCATGGAATCTTTGGCTTCACGGAATCTTGTGCTAGCCTCAGCTACGTCCTCGCTCTTCTCTTTCAAACTTTCCAGCACACTGCAAATAAGCACATTAATATCTGTGGTTAGCTTCACTCTTCTTTATTGGCAGTGGCAAGGAAGGTCCGATTGTTTTTGTTATTTTGCAAAATCGTATTGGCCAATAATGACAGCTGACAAGACTGTGTTCATTAACAATGTCAGAAATCGAATGGCCATGGCAATACAGCTTTCCTCCATTCTACACGTAAGTGTCCACACTTAATATAGAGCCAAGTATTAATCCCGATTGCTGGTACTCTCACTTACTTTACAGAAACCGTCATAATACGGTTTAACCTATAAAGATAATCGAAAATTTGGGCAGGTAGAGTTCTAGTATTTGAGTTGTTTATAGTTTTTTTGTTGTGGGCCTCTGCAAGTTGACTGGAATTACAATTTTTCGGAATGCTCATCTGTTTGTTTCCTCTCCTGTCTTTTCATATCTGTTGGCACAGTATTAAACACCCACCACATTTCAAACTTTCTTTAAACTCTTTCAGCATTCAGCCACATGCAGAGACAAAATCACGTCAACTTGAAGCTTGGCGAACACTGGTATTAAATTATCATAAAGCCAACAAGCAGAGCTTATTGGACATCCGAGAAGCACAGCAGTCTAGTCTTTTCAATAATAGCTCCATAGATCGTATCCTTTTACTGGCAACACTTTCATGTTTACTACCTGTTTTGAATCTAAGTTTGCTGTTTCACTTAACATAAGTTATCAGGAAAACTACCTCTTGAAGGAATATTACTTATACTTGAAGATTTGCAAAGGACTGGGAATGCAGAACCACTGGATAAATCTCGAAACAGGTGAAGCTTGTCATTTATTACTACTCACAATTTACACTTTTACATTTAAAGATTTTAAAAAATTATTATGTAATTGATTGCAATAATTGCTGTTGTTTAGGTGGTATATATATTGGCATACGCTGGAAGAATGGGCTGCACTCATCTACAGTTGGGCTCAAGGAAGTGGATCCTTAAATTCCGTATGCACTCTATTTGAGCTTGTATCGGGAGATAACACTACTGATCAAGGTAAGCTTTTGAGGTTCCCATGACAAAGCAACCCTCTGATTGTTATTTTTTTTCTAATTTTCATTTTTCTGTTAGAATTCTATGGCCTGGACCAAGAAGTTCTGCTGAAGGCACTGCAGGTCCTTGAAAGACAAAAGAAGGCAGAAGTTATATCTTTTGATGACAACCAAGGTGTTAAATTTTTCTGAGCCTTTGTCACCTATTTTACAACCTTCCAGATACACCAGTTATTATATTAGGTAATTTTTACTGTGTTGCAGTGAATCATGTACATGTCCTATTTTCTACTAATCTTGTTGACTATCTGCTTTACTGTCTTAAGCCTTAATTACCAGCCTTAATTATTTGCTCATATTTTAAACATAAGGTTGTTGTTTTTGAGTGTGTGTAATGGCAAAATCTTTGAAACAAAAAAAGAATTAAAAGACTTGCTTAAAAGAATCAACATAATATTTAATATTTTGAATAGCAGCTTCCCTCTTACATATTTATTTCCTTTATCTATCGGATTAGCAATAATTTCTGCATGCATGAAAATTCAAACATAGTTCAGATCGATATAAGTTTATATCACACTTAAGCTGCTTATATCAAGCACAGAGTAATCAAAATTTGTGAGTGAATGGCTGATGACGACCTTACAAACATGCAGATAATATAGTAAACAATCTTCATACTTGGCATAGTGAATCCCCGAATGATTCAAACATTAAACAATGAGGAAAAAACGTAAGTTCCTCCTTCACCTTTCCAAAGATAATTAATCTTCAAAACAAATGAGAAAATGGAAACTATTACAAGACACCAAGCTCAAAGTCCAGAATATATGCATAGCAGCAGCAAAAGGCAAGACTGTCACAGAGCAAAAGCTCTCATTTACTGACGACTAACCCACAATGAAAAAGCACTTAAAATCACAACAATTTTATTGTGTGCAGGATCCTTAGTGCTATTGGGAACATACTGCAACCATTATTAGTTTTTGGGAGATTTAATTGCAAAACAACTGGTCACTGATTGAAATAGAAGCAAACTTTATTCAAAGAAACTGATTAAATTTTAGCGACATGAAATGTATGAAATGCAAATAGAGTTTCTGATTCAATAAACAAAACAGCATTTTGAATTAAAGTTCATGGAGAATCATGAGAAACACCTCATTAACTGGCAAGATATTAAAACAATCAAATAGCTGCTAACGATCTGTTTTGGTAGTGCTTCAAAATCAAGCAGGCAAACCATAAAAAAAATAACATTGAAAAAAAAAAATCACAACTAAGGAACATTACAGGGGCATTGCTAAAACAAATGTAATGTACACAGTCTTACCATATCAAAGGAAGGTGAGGAACAAGATTTGCTTGCTTTTTCTAAAGGCACCTCAATTCACAAATGTGAAAGATGATGAGAACAGTTTAGCATGGACTAGACACTCAATTTGAGTTAATACATTTTAAAATACATTAAATACAATGTCTTCAGAGTTTAGAATGTCAAGATAGGACTTTCTCGATGGTCCAAAATGTCTGCAAGGAAAAGCAAAATTATTTAAGTTGTTAGGAGTAAATTTCATTTAAATGAGGTCCTTTTCCACTCACCTTTTACAATGCTCCACCACGGTAAAGTCACGTAAGTAAGAAAAGCATTAAGAGGGACTGATTGGGCTCGTTTGTTTTCCTTCCAGAAATGGAATGTCTGTGTGAAGCCACGCATGGTCCATAAAGGGTTGTAAGCTCCATCATCAAGTTCTGCGCAAAACATAAAAAATAGAAATAAGAAACTGGACAGGAAATGAAAGTCGAGGCATAAAGCCATCCTCCAAGTTGCATTCCGAATGAATTCAGGTATTAACTGTTGACTAAATCAGATCATGCTGACCCCATTCTAGAGACTTAAAATGACTTATTGTCTCAAAAGAAAATTGAAGACTGTTGGTAGAACATGATTTGAAATTTATAATTGTGTCAAAGGAAGACTGAAAATTGAAAGGTGAGCATGATTGTTACAAACAATTCTAGGATATGCAGAATGCATACCATGTAGCACATACATAGAGATTTTCAATTTCCTATTGCTTATTTCTACAGGAAAAATTATGTATTTGAACTAACCATGCAAACACATGTAAGAAAATGAAAGAGAAAGAAAAAAGGCACTAGATTGCCTCACAGAATTCCTCACAAGGGTCTCATTTGCAAACATACCATTCTGAGATTTTGAGATATATCCACCAGGAACATCGCACCAATAATAGATTATAGTCCCATCAGGTAATATTTTGTGTGGAGGAACAATTTCTTTCTTTTGTCTCACATTTGCTGCAGATTTCCGTCTGTGAGGTAGAGTCTGTGATATTCTAGGGTCCTTATCAGCTGTGCATGATGCAAAATTACCACAGGATAGTTTGCGTGAGCAGGATTCAAGCTCTACCTTGCTAGTGGATCCAACCTTTGCTTTTATGTATTCAACTTCTTTTTCTAGAATTGAGTGAGAATATTTATTTGCCTCCTCAGAGCTGTTACCAAATTTATGACCAGGTTTTAATCTGACTGCACAGTCAGGTTGCAGTCTTAATCCATTAATAGAGTATCCAAGACACAAAAGGCAAAGGCTTGTCATTTCAACACCATGTGCACACATTTCAAAATCAGTCTTTGATTCTCCAGAAACTGCTGTCAAGGTAAACGGAGTTTCCTCATCACTATTAGAAGTCTTATTAATCTCCTTTTCACATGGTTCTATCACAGTTTCCTCTCCTCTTATCTTAACATTTGACTGGAAGGAATTTCTTTCCTCTTTGAATGCAGTTGTTCTTTCGATTACCTCTTCATAACAAACAGAGGTTTCATCACTGATGTTTGTATTGCATTCTTCAGATCTCTTCCAGAATTTCTCTGCCTCATCACAGTTTTTAAACTTGTTTTCGATGTAAATTGTAGCCTCATCAAGTTCTAGAAGACTAGATTTTCTCCCGGAACCATTTTCATTCCAGGATTTTAAATGCGGACTAGACTCATATTCTGATGTGGAGAAGTTTCTAATATGGCGGTCTTCTACAACAGTGCACTGTTTATGCAAATGGACTTGCTGTGTCCCTTTCAAATCTGACGAAATATTTTCTAGAGAGAAATTGTCTTCTGCATCACTCCAATCATCAGTTTCCTGACTTAGGGACAACACTTCTCCCTCCTCTGAATGATATGATTCATTAGATGACAAACTTATTTCGCTAACTATTGAGTTACAGTCTTCAAACTCATCATCACTAATGTCCTCACATTCCCCGACACTATCATATTTGTCTTGTTTCTCTACATTTAAAAGGAGGTTCTCATTCTCATTTGCGCCACATTCTGACTCTGAGATAATGATTGCTGATTCCATGTGATCTTGTTTCCGAGCCACTGAATGGCAAAGACTGACACCAGACCGAATGAGATGGAGATTTTGTTCATGTCCTCCATTTCTACATGTAGGCAGTGAGGAATTTAAGTCACATGCAGGTCTGTCCTCTGGAACATTTGGTAAATCACTATCAGCCATCATGCACTTCAAATCACTTTCTAAGTCTGATTTTTTACTCAATGCTAAACTAGGGACTGCTCGACCAGGATGTTGCGACTTGCAACTTGGAAAGAAGGATGAAATGATGGAGGAGGCTGGGGGAAGCCTTTTCAACAAAGTGGATGCAGAGGTGCTAGTCTCTGATATTGAGGTTGAGACTGAGGAACAGGTGGCCTTTGCACAAAAGTTGCTGGTTTCCGTAGGAATGGAAGCATCAGTAGTGGTTATGGAGGCAGAGTGCACGCAAAACTCGCAATCTACAAACAAAAGAAACAAAAACGGGAAAAAAGCAAAATAAATATAAAAATTTATAAAGGGACTACATTTTGTTTCCATCAAATGATAATTTTATAGACAACCACACCACCATTGCCTCTATAAAATATAAAGTTCACTCTGACATGAAATCAATGCATTCAAATTTTAAATATTAAGAGTTGTAAGTTTTATGATATCTCAAACTAGGGCTTCGGCATGTGATGAAAGCGTGTATCACAATTTAAAGGCAGTGAGTGCAACATACATTAACAATAAAACAGCATTAAGTTTGGATGCCAACTAAGAATTCAAAGAGAAAATATTCAAAGTCTAATCATAGCAAATTTCTCACTAAGCATAACAAAAGATTATGTGGTATGACTGTCAAGAAAACCCTCTCCTAATAATTAAAATAACTAAAAAAGATTTGCAGCCTGTTACAAGATTTGAAGCATAAGCCACATTTGCAGCAAATTTACAAACTTCAATGCCACAATTTTCTAGTAACATAACTACTGGAAGACCTTGGCTTTCACACTGGTTGCATGCTGCAAAACAAAGAAGTGAAAGCAAGTAACACAAAAGCTTTTGCCACAATCTTCTGAACATTTTTTGAAAGAATATCTTGTACCAATGATATTTTTGAGCTTTACACTTTTCTTCTATTCAAGCTAAAACTCACCATCTCTCAAATCGCCTGCTTCAATTTCGTTCAAGCCATTTGCAAGGGAATCAAGACCTTCATTTTCAGATCTTGCTTTGGAGCCAGCTGTATCTGCGGGTTTCGTTTTCCATCCGCCTCTTACAAAATTGTTTATGTTTGCACTTGGGTCACTCAATCGACGCTATTTTGAAGAAATAAAATAGGTTAGTATTACAAGGAATTTGTGTTATTATGTCGAAGATAAATGTCTCACAACATCAATGTTTTACCTGATGCCTATATACAAAAAACTCTTCAGGATCTGAGTCCCAATCTGAGTCCCACATATCAGTTGCACAGTATCCAGGTTCAGAAGTTGGAGTTTCAGCACCAGAGTACCCTGTAAGGAAATAAACAAAACAAATTTAAAATTTAAGCAATTTTCAGCACCTTGATACAGACGAGCAGGAATACTAGTAGTTATGATTCACAGCAACTGATTGAATGTGGTTAGTAAGTTTACCTTTCGGTTTCGTGACAGCCATTTCCGCATGACCTTTTCCTTGGGGGCCTTTCATACGAACAAACTCAACTCGTTGGGAGGATGAGTTGGAGAACAAGCCAAAAGTCATCCTTTGAGCCATTTTCGAACTCAAGCTTGACTGAAGGACAAACAATAAAGACAAACAATATCTTCCAAAATAAAAAGTAAAATGAAAAATGCTGCTTTTACTTACCCTTGCATCATATACTTTCTTAAGGGCATCATATCGTATTGATCCGAGGAAAATAACACCTTGTATTGCCCCATCTCGGTCTGAGGCAACTAGCTCAACACATACCATTTCTCCATCCCTGACCATTATGTCAGAAAATACCTGCACAGTATAACATAAATTATTTGAGAAAATTAAGAGAGTAAAAATGTAATTAGATATTTTATCTGAATTGTCAAAAATGAAGTTCACCTCATTGAAGTTATCAACCATAAAGCAGACATTTGGGTAAGTCATTTCTTCCACTTCAGCTTTGGTGTCCATTCTTCTGCGACTTGGGGATGCATATACTTTCTGAGTAAAAGGATGTGAAACAAAAGAAAGATATTATATGATGGTTACAAATCCATAGACTCTTCATTTGAAATCTTACCTGTGAATGTCGACGCAGAACTTGCAGCTCCTTAGGACTAGTTCTTGTGCAAATAGCCAAAGTGAGAGTATAATCAAATTGATGGATAATCAAGTTCAAGTATACAGTTTCTTCCCAATCCATATCAGGATCTCCAATAGGTAATTTACGACTGGCTTTCCTGAACACGTCCACTTCAGTCTAAAATAAGGGAGGAGTTTTAACAAACATATGATGAATAAAGGCTGTCAAGGGAAAAGAAGAAGGTCTTACCTCAAACTTTGGAAGAAGTCTTGAAGAACTTTTTATGTGCTTCTTCCGAACGAAGAAAAGGAGATCATCACAATCAATACAGTGCTCAGTTTGAAATAGAAAGTGCCTCACAAAGAGGTCTGTCCAATACGTTGTACCATGCAGCATCACAAAGCCAGAATCTAGAAAAACAAAAAGCACATTCTGGCTAACATTTTGTATCACCATCAAAGCGTAGTTGATCTTCGAACTGCACATGAACCTTTCAGAACTTCCTTTCGCAGCTTACCATCTTTCAAGAGCTGGCGCATCTCTTTGGTCCGCTGGAAGTTTATTTCCTCCAGCAGCTGCTCCAGCGCGGTGGGAGCCTTGGCCAGAGCAGCAGCACTGCTCAGGGGCAGGGCACTGAGTGAGCTGCAGCTCCCTCGGTACGACATCTCGAGGTGCAGAGACTTGAGCTGGAACTGGGCCGATGCGTGGGCGAGTGCAAGCGAGCTCTGAGCCTCGCGCCCGACACATTACCCCATCGCGAGGTTCAAGCGGGGACAATGTCACAGACGGAAATTCTCGAACTACTTTCTACACTGCCACAGGTCAGATTGACAAGGGTAGCAGCCATCCTGTCAAGCAGCGATGTACACAGAAAGGTTCGTTTTGTTCATCATTGCCACCAAAGGGATTGCAAAGTGATGAAGAATGTGCGAAGAGGTAAAACTGAATGAATTAGAGTAACGCAGCGATTGAGGAACACACGGTTGATTCAAAATTACATCATATTTGACGTGAGTCATCAAAACAACCCCTAACGATGTGATGTGATCCACTGCTTTCTGCTGCTGCGCATCACGCGATTGTCATCTGTCGGATCTGTCGCTTCGACCGAGGGGTGGATTCACTACGCAGTTCAAAATGAAGTTTGACAGAGTGCCATTTTCAGCAATTTGGAAGTATTTTAATTCATATTTGATCCTCCTTGTTGAAATTGAGGCCAAATCTTTTGTGGTATTTGCTTTAGATGCAAAAATAACATATGCAGTGCGTTACCTTCGACTCGCAAATGGGTTAGGGGAATTTGGCGGTCGTTTTGAAAAGGAGCGCTCACACCGCAATACAACATGAGGGTCAATGTCAGCGAAGAAGTTCAGTACAGCGTACTGAATTAGCATTACTTTGTCAGTTTCCATACCATAACTACAAGATACAGTGCTACGCGTAACTCGCTTCGACGAAGAAAGCGCAATTTGTGTCGTTGTAAGTTCAGATTTCGACTTATTTCACCGACTTTAGTAAGAGGAACAAGAAATGTGGCGGACGCCTCTTTTCTCCTCTTTCATCGCCTAGCAGGACATTACACCGCGGCCGTGGGTGGTGGTCACAGAGTGGTCACAAAGTGGTCGCGGGTGAATAGGATTGTAAGTTGCGTCTGGTCGCGTCTTGCCGCGTCCGTTCCGTCGTCATAGCGACCGTTCCGCATGCTCGACGCCAACGCCAAAGGTCGGCGTGGCTTGGAGTGGCGGCGACGACGCAATGGTGCCTGCTCCAGGACTGGAGAATCCCGTACGAAGAAAACGACAGGAAACGGAAGAAGGGGACGAACAGAAACAAGAGAGGGGAAGGACAATGTTGGGACGGTGAGAAGAGGAGATGCACCATGGTCCACGATTGGCAGGATATACCACAGGACAGGAATGCATAAAAGTCAATGTCCTGCTTGCGCTCTGTCGAACAAAGCAGGGCCACTGGCGCAGCCGCGCAGCTGAAGCTCACGACACCTTACAAGTCAACAGCACATAGAGAGAGGGTGGAAGTGAGACGTTGAAGTAACGTGATACTCTAGCTAAGGCGAGCTAAGGTCAGCACAGCTACACAGAACACTCACCTTTCCTCCTCACGCCCTCTATTTCCTTTTTATTTTCTTGAATTCCTCCTTGAACATTGCACATATGGATGGCAATGGCCAACGAGCTTGTCTTCCTCCAAAAGATTTTTGGCTGGTTTTAACCGATCTTCTATTTCTTTCCTTCTTTTGGTCTTAACGTCCTTAACGTCAGCCGGCAGCCCAGTGACTCCGCATGCATCCTTACTAATGAGCTCAGAGTGGCCTGGCTAGGCCTGGCTTTGCTAGAGAGACTCGAGGAGAGAGAATCGCTGTTGCGGGGATCGCGGACGAGGGAAACACACTCCTTCCGTCACTGGAAGCAAGTGAAGCTGCTACCCCAAGAGCACGAAGAGCTCCCCAACCGCACCGCAAACTCAAGCCGAGCGATAGTCATGCTTTTACCAATGCGTTAACGGAAGCTTGACGAAATAGATATCGTGCATGCATAGCTGTGTGACTTTTGAGTTTGCAGTGCGATGTGCCGAGGACGGCCGAGGACCACTGGGCGCCTGACGAGATGCGGGTAGGCAACCCAGCCCAACTCGGCAGTGCGGCAGACATGTCTGCCTCACGGCGCTTCGCTCGGAGATCATTTCGAGCCCAAGTCGCACATTCCGCTAGACAAAGCTACAAAATTTGGATCCAACAGAGAGTGTGTGCCTTGGCGGGAAAGCACCCTGCCATGACCCTGCTGCCATCCGTCCGTGACAGCTCGTGACCGGAAAGTGATGTCAGGTAATGATAGAAACGTGTCAATAATGAAGTCGCATGATCATTGCTCCACATTCCTTTCTCCAGAGCGGTGTGACCCCCAAGGCGGCCTCCTCCGCAGAGCGTTGTTGTTGTTTTGGTTTTTGTTTGTTGATGATGTTGTTCCCGGGCTGGCCTAGTCACAGGGTCCCTGCCCTCCAGAGCTTCCGTTGGCAAGTAGGCCAATGAGGGGGCGGCTTAGGGCCCCTACCCCTATGTGCCGGCCCGAAAGGGCGTCCATAGGGCGGGTGTGTGGCTGGCGCCAAGCCGCGGAGAGGGTGTCGCGACGGCGAGGCGCCAAGCCCCGCCCCGCCCCGCCCCGCCCCGCCCCGCCCCGCCCCGCCCCGCCGCGCCGCGCTGCACCCCACCACGCCGCACTGGCCACTGCGGTGACTGAACGCAGGGGGAGGAACGCTCCGCGACCAGTTCCTTTGTCTGCTTCTTCAGGACCTCAGTTTTTGAGTTTTGTCGTCACCTAAAGATTCACTTTTGTGTCAAGCGATGTCAAGGCAACATGGGAGTAGATTGACAGGTCAGGAGCCATTAGGGGGTGAAAATACGAGTCAAATGATCTGTGCCCCCGAGACTCAGGTACAATATTCAGAGAGGAAATTTTCCTCCGTTGACCAAATAACGTTTGCTCAGGGGTATCACTTGACCAGAAACAGGTAGGAGATGCGACTATAGAGCTAGGCAAACAGAAGTACTGTGGACATTTTCATTTCAAGATAGAATCACGCCAGATCAGTAAATATTCTTCAGTTCACCGGTTTAAAATCGATAAAGCCCAGTTTCCAGATCATTCCACAAATGAAAATTGTATGTACAGGAATTTCAAATTGAGGGTAAACAAGGACATCTTCACGCTTCGCTGATGACTTGCGATTCACTTGTTACTTCTTTTCGTGGCCGCTCTCATGATATTACGTAAGACAATTTTTTTTATATCTTTTTATTTTAATTCTTTTCGAGCGTTGTTATTGTGATGCTGTTGCTCTATGGGGCTCCTAGCCGCCTTGCAGGGGCGCTCCAGGCAGGCGTCCCCACACCAGCACCGAGGCTTGGGGCTTGGCGCCACGGCCCCCGGACTCCCCGCCCCGCCCCGCCCCGCCCCGCCACCACTAGTCCGCCACTGGGACGCGCCGTTCACTCCCGCACGCCGCGCCGCCCCTCTCCGCCCTCTCTCTCTCACGCGACGCCATGTCGCGGCTAGCACGCTAGCTCAGCTCAGCTCAGTTCGCCCGCGGCTCGCTCTGCGTCGCGACGTCCATCACGTTTCAGCGCCCCGACGCCGCTGCCGTGGTCTGCCGCGCCACGTTGCGCCACGCCACGCCACGCCACGCCACGCCACGCCACGCCACGCCACGGAGTGATATCGTAACATTACTGAGTCATAATCAGTAGTTTGTTGTGGTATGGCAACGCACCTGAGTTCCTGCTCTTGATCGGACGTCCATGGCGCCGCACTGCGTACAGTGACTGCTACAGTCGCGCCCAATTACCTCCGTCCGCCCCCCCCCCCCCCCCCCCCCCCCCCCCCCCCCCCCCCCCCCCCCCCCCCCCCCCCCCCCCCCCCCCCCC
>CABIKL010003249.1:0-11196 GCA_902196195.1 Aptinothrips rufus | reverse complement strand
GACAGGGCAGGGCAGGGCAGGGCAGGGCAGGGCAGGGCAGGGCAGGGCAGGGCAGGGCAGGGCAGAGGGCAGGGCAGGGCAGGGCAGGGCAGGGCAGGGCAGGGCAGGGCAGGGTTGCCAAGGCACTAACAGGACGATCCTGAGACGGCGCAATCCAGGGGCAGGAGAGTCGACTTCGACTCCTCCATCTTTTACATGAATGTATCCGGCGCAGTATATCCGCCCAGAGAGAGAAACGCTGCCTTTACTTTCCAGTATGAAACATTGGTTATCTCCGCATGCTGTTGCTCTCAGTGGCTGCTGCTCGATTCCGGACCTGGACTTTATCTTTTCATGGGGTCCAGGCTTTCGGACGTCCCTGCCGCCCGGCTCGGCCCGGCTCGCTCGCTTCCACTCTGCGTTTGTCGTGCGGGACGGGGCGGCTCGCTGGCCGATCGCGAGGCCATCGAGGAGTACCGACTTCCCGGCGAGAGCCGTGAGAGACTTCTCCTCGTATCTTCCCTTCCTTTCCCTTCCCTTCCCTTCCCTTCCCTTCCCTTCCCTTCCCTTCCCTTCCCTTCCCTTCCCTTCCCTTCCCTTCCCTTCCCTCCTCCCCTTCCCTCTTTCCCTTTCTCGTCCCTTCCCCTCCCCGTCCTTCTCTCTCCGAGGAAATAAGAATGCTTGAACGTCCTAGCCCCTATTCCCCTCTTCCCTCTCCCCCATGCGGAGCTGCAGGACTGCTCCTCAGCCTTGGCGTGTCCTGCGTGGTGGCGGGGCGTGGCGGGGCGTGGCGGGGCGCGGCGGGCAGTCGCGTGGCGGTCCAGGCGGCGTGGCGCGGCGTGGCGGGCAGGTGCGTCCGCCCGGAGAGCTAAGGCGAGGGCCCTCAGATTGAATCGGGGCCGAGTCGAGCGGGGAGGGAGGGAAGGAGGGGGCGCACTGCAGTGCAGCGCCGGATACATCGAGATGCCTGCTTCCAGGACAGTCGAGGTTTCTCACTTTACTGGTGATACTCTTCCCACGTCTCAGGTTGGGTAGGAATTTGCGGGGGAGCGATTTGCAGTTGTCTTGTGACCTGTGTTGTCGGCACTTCTATTAAAGCACCCTGTTCAGATTCACGGAACGTCTTAAGGCGTCTGCACATGAGGGCGCCTTAAGGGGCTGTCCATATATTACTCGAGTCTCTACGGGGAAGGGGCCGTCCTTACGGCCCTGTGCCGGAAGCATGGTAAAGATTAGGTTAGATGTCTTACGAGGGGCTGGGAGGGGTTAGAAAGTAACGATTTTGGTAAAACATAATTTATGGACGACCCCTACGGCGCTCTGGTGCTGCTTGGAGCATTTTTATTTATGTAAAGGGATAAGGGGCCGTTCACAAATTACGTCTCGGACGACCCGTCCGTTGCAATTCTTTCACCACGACTGGAATCCTTTCATTTGGCTGTTATGTCGATCGCCACAACCACGCCGCACCACGCCGGCCCTCCCCGCCCCACCCCGCGCCGCCCCGCGCCGCCCCACGCCGCACCGCGCTGCACCCAGCGCGGCGACCCGCGGTCCGCGCTGCTGCTCTGTCCTCTGTTCAGAGTACAATGAAATGATTGATTAACGCTCGGCTTGTCGCGACACTTGTGTCTTGTGTGAGGCCTAGCGCCCTGTCTCCTGTCCCGTCTGATGTGACGATGACGCTGATGTGTTGTTTACTTATTGTGTCTCAATCCGAATATGAATCTGAGTGGCCTGTGTACACTTTCTGTCGATGGGCTGATAATTTGGTCGAAAAGTGTACCGAGTTCAACGGACTAGCACTCCCGTAAATTTGTGGATACTGCAACTTTGATGCGTGTTTCGGACGTATTGGTGATCTTCATATCCGCAATTATTTTTTATTTATATCAAAATGAGAAAGTGATCGCGTTTTCGCTACTTTCTCGGAAAGATTTTATAATTTTGAACCCAGGATTTCATGAATGAATGCCGACTGCCCCCTCGCTCTGCGTACTAAACGTTCTACCTTCGTTTTGGATTCGTAATTATCACGAGGATTCTTTGCCTACAACAATGAAACTCGACAGATATTTACATTAAGCCGAGCACTGAGCAGGTATTTCACTGCCGGTGAACATTCTGGGTTGCGCTGGTATTTGAGTTTATGTTTATGGGGTCTTTTGAGATAGGCTTGCCGCAATGAAGCACTCCCACATGGAACACAACTCCATTTCAAAGTTAACGTTATGCTGCCGCGCCCGCCACGCCGTGCCCTGTCCTGCCCTGCCCACACCTACCTTTTCCTCCATTTGTAAGCATAACAAATGAGTCTGTCCTTGTTCCTCGAATGGAGACTCGTTACAGGCTCTCCTTGGGGACGCACGCTTTAGGTCTTGGAGTGTGCCGCGGTAGGGGGAGGCTGGAGTGAGGGTACCGACCTACCCCAACTACAGCACTGGAAGGGCGGGGAAGAAATATCATTATAGGTGTCCGCGTCAGACGGCCATCTTGACTCTGCATGTGGGCGGCAAGATGTATGGGATTCTAAAATGCAAATAATTTTTTGGAAATTTACGAAGAGACAGGTATGAAAATAAAAATGCCAACGACCTTCGTAAATTTACAGCACGTTTTTTAGGAGTCTTTTATCTCTATCTACCATAATTCTGTATGCGCAATATTTGGAAATGTTGTGATAATAATTTTTGAGCGTCCGACCCAAACCACTCGAAGCATTCATTCTGTCATCAAAGAAAATGGCAGATGATCTTCGTAAATTTAGAACACATTTCTTAGAGTGCATGCGGCCAGCCGTTATGAGAGACTGCTGTTCGTCCGGTATGAGAAATTTCAGGTCGATGTATCTGCCCCCCTCCAGTGCTGTAACCCCAACCTGCCCCAACGAGAGCTGCTCCATGTATATCAAGCGAGCCACCGGGCTGCGCCACGCTCTTCTCTGCACACAACTTGCCTTAAGGCCTTAGGCGGAGTGGGGGGAGGGGGCGAGGGGTAGGGGGAGGGAGTCTGGAACGGCAGGTGCACTGGGAGCTGGCCAGCCTCTTCCCGCTGGACCGGGCCGGTTAGAGGTACAACCACCTCTCACCCCTCCCTCACCGTCTTACAGCGCCCCACCCCGCCCCACACCACCCCGCCCCACCCCGCCCCGCCCCGCCCCACCCCACCCCGCCCTTCCCCGCCGGCCTGCAGCGGCACCCGTCGAGCTGTTCGTTCACTACAGCGGAGTTTAATGGTCTAAGGGCATTGTAAAGATAGGCAGGTTGTATGAGTGCTGATCGGTCCAACCTGATGGCCACTCAACGCATAGTCGCATTATGCAAAACGAACTACAATTGCTCAGCAGTCGAGTACTCTGTTAACTTGACACGAGACGTCACCTCGACAAGTCAGCCTCGTCTTCGCTCCTAGGGGCTGTTAATAAATGACGGCATGCTCCAGGGTGATGAGGGAGGCCTGCGCCTACCGCACAGCCCTCGAAAGCATGGTGAGGTTAGGGTAGATGTCTTACGACGCCGGGAGGGGTCGAAAAGAGGCTAATTTTATCTGCCGTAATTTATGAAAGACTCCTTAAAGGATGTTCATCGGGAGGGGGGAGAACGTCTGAGCGCAGGATTTTTCGAATCACCTTACTTTTCAATTCGTTTCGTCACAAAATCAGAGAACGTCAGCCAGGATCGACAAAAACAGAGGGAAGGAGAACGTCAGTGCCATGCAGGTTGATGACGTAATTTATGTATGAGCTTATATTCCCTATAACGATGGTAGCGGGCTGTTCATAAATTTTCTATAGTTCTACCGGAAGGAGGACACAGGTCTTTGTTGCGTGTGTTAAAAGCATGGTGAATTTAGGTCAGCAGCGTTGCAAGTGGAAGGTGGTGCTCCCCTGCCTTACGTAATTTGTGTGCGATCTCCATGACGCATGTATTTTCTTTCTCTCGTCGGAAATTACATTTCACTGGTGGGTGAAATGAGTACACAAGCACCGCCGGACCAGTGCACGACGCCACAGTGGCAGCGAACTGAGGGCAGAACGAGCGCTTCAAACCCTAAAACCCCCCGCCGCACAGGGGTCCGTCCGACCCGCAGCTCGCCGCACAACACAACAAAACAACACAGAACACAACACGACAACACACCGCCCGCCACTGCCATACGGCACGGCCCGCGCGCATTATGTATGCCCGTCAGAGCATCCTGCCCCGGCTCCTCGGAGATCCTTTCAGGATCCTTTCCCCGCGATCGACAGGTCAGGATATCTTGGCCCGCCAGGCCGGCGTGGCGTGGCGTGGCGTGGCGTGGTGGGGCGTGGCGGGGCGTCGTGCTGCGGCGTGAATCGCAGAGGCGACAGGAAATGGAATACCCGTCACTGAGCAGATACCATCGGGAGGGTAGGCAACCCGCATCTAACCAGGCTGCGGCTCCAAGTATTACGTCACGTTGTTACGAGGGGGCTCATTGTGTTTATTGTAGCCGTCGTACTGTGGCGAGGAGGAACTGTGGAGGCCTAGGGGCTTGTTCAAGAGAATGGGAAGGTCGACAAGTGGCTCTTGCTAAGGACACGATCGGGGCCCACATTTTAACTGTGTGGAGAGAAGTAGAAAGGGAGCGCGAAAGAGTAGCTTACTGGCGAATCGTTACGAAGAATTTTCTTCTTACGAACATAGGATTTTCTTCGTATAATAAAGGTAAATACTTTGTAAAAACATATGCTTGAAATATCTTTTGTAAGCTTTTAATAGTGTGCAGGAGAAGCTTGTGCGTGCTGTTTCCGTCTCACTTTGGGGATTGCAGCCGAGCAGGGTCTGCAACCTATGGGAAATCTGGTGGAGCAATATATTCTCTAATGGAAGAACTTTGAAATACTTCGAAGTACTACAACACTACAACATATTCCACAAAGTTCCTAAAATTATGTTCTAGAAAGATAACAGTTTTCTCATAAATTGGGTTATCTTCCTTGTTCTTGAGCCTGCTGGAAATACACTAAGTTGCAGACTTCTCAGCATGAACCTTTTGCTGTTACATTTCTGCCCCTTACGGCCTTCCACGCTATTTTACAGCCGCCTTCCTCTTTTTGCCAGACTGCTCCTTTTTCATGCAGGCGTCGAGGCTGGCTGTGATTATATTTTCAATGGAGCAATCCCTCAAACATCTGCTCCTCTGCTTCCGAGTCTGTCCCCGCTGTACAAACGGACGTTTAATGAATGAACTCACTCGTCGCCCGGCCAGCCAGCCAGCCAGCCATGCGTAGGTGCGTGTGAACGTGCGTGCCACATGGGACGCCCTTCTCAGTCTGCCGGGCACTGTGCCCAGGGGAGGATAGGACTGCACTGCTTGTGGAGGGAGGGCGTCGGAGGATTGTGATTAGCCGAGGCCGAGGGGCAGATCACTCGAGCAAGTCCCGTACACCCAACGTACACCAGACTTCCAGACTTCTCGGGCTTTCATTGGACTTCTCCTAAGCGCCGCCTGAAATGCAATAAGCTATACATAACTCCTGAAAATAGGCAAAAATCTCTTTATTCTGCACTGCTTGATTATTCTTGGTCTTCCACTGGACTTCCTAAATCTTTCCCCCATGATGGAGCATGGTGAGGTTGGTGAGGTTAGATGCCTTACAAGGAAGAGTGTGGGCCAAAAATTTTCCCGATTTTGTCTTGCTTAATTTTTGAGACTGACCTAGTTGAATGAAGAGGTGAACAATAATTCGTCCTCCAGTTTTTATCCATTTCATCCATTTTTCCCTCTTTTTCGCTCCCCAAGCGCTTTTCCGCCCTTGACGTGCTGCGAAAATTTCCTAATCACATCGAAGCCTTCGTTATTTCGTGTGACTGAACTCAAACACGGCCAGCCGCGCCGTAGCAGGTCGTGGCGTGGCGTGGCGTCGTAGTGCGTATGACGAGTCTGATGTTTTTCCTCGCGCCACTCTCCTTCTCTAAAAACCATACTCCTCTCTCTGATTCTCGCGTGACTGATTGATAAATTAAGAATAAAGTTTTTCGAGTCGGTTGCCGACCTCCACGGCGTTTCGACGCATTTAAGGATGACGACCCGTCTAGGAGGGGCCGTCCTTGGTACAGCTATTCAAACTTAGTCTGAGAGTTGTTCCTTTTGACCCACCACCCCCACGTCCTGCCGTGCCCCGCCACGCCACGCCACGCCACGTCGCGCAAGGCCAGTGAGTCGCTGCGCCGCTGCAGGTGTTGTTGCGACTGTTTACAACCCGTGCGGCGCTGGCCGGCCATCGAGCTGCTTGTTAGGACCGGGAGGGACCTGCTCGAATTGGGTGCCATCGTGAACTGTCGGATTGGGTACCCTTGGGTACCTCAGTATCTCAGGGAGCTGAGATCTGCCCTACGGCTGCCTACGGCAAGGCGGGCTCACAGCTCGCGGCCTCGGCCCGTTCCAGCAGGTCCACCGGGTCGGAATGTCAGTTGCCTGAGCAACAGTTCGACGTGGGATTTATGACTGTTCCAGGCCCTTTGTCCACCCGGTTCCTGCAAACGCTCTATCGTGAGGACCTTCGAGCGCAAAGTCCCGCCGGGCAAACCAACGGCGAAGAGCAGGTTGCTCTCGACGATCGATTTCACAATCGACCGTGCGCCTTATTGATCGCGCTTGGGTTTCAGATGGTGTCTAAAAGCTTCGGTCTTGACTGATTAGTGTCCAAGATTTGCCGCAACTCTTTCTGACATCATGGCGACTTACGTGAAGTAGGCTCCTAACCTTAGTAATGTTACCTTAGTAGTTTAAATGTCTGCCCCTTGCCCACTCCAATGCTCACTTGGACAATTTTCAGTTCCCGGTAAACGTTGGCTCGTGCTCGCCTGTCAGTACTGACGACACGGGATGATCTCGAATACCAGAGTAAGAGAATCCATATCCTTGCTAAGGCTGCCGTCGGCAAGCCGTGAACCCTACAGAGGGAACAGATTACCTGCAGATGATAAGACAATAGCAGAATATGGGCAGCTAAGATACTTAGCAGCTATAGCTAAGATTTAGCTATGCAGCAAAGGCTTTAACTGCTTTAGCTATCGATTTCTGCTGTCATAGCTAAATATTACCGATAGGTGCTAAAAATCTTCGCTCTCCATATTATGCAATTGCCTTTAGCTAGTGCAGCTACTCTGTTCCTCCATGCCCAAAGCAATGACGGAGTTACACCCTCCGTTTCCCTCACTTGCCTGCTCGCTTGCCAGTTATCGGAGCACAGGGCTGAGATTAGTGATGAAGTTCACCCAATTGTACTGCCAACAGCAGCTGGTTTCGCGAGTCACAAACTCGCGCCCTCGGCCTCAGAACAGGTTCGTCAGCCACCTCACTTCACTCACATCACTTTTACAGGCCACGAGATATATCTGCCCTCTCCTTTTCTCCTTTCCCCGCCTCTTGTCTTTCTACCCTCTCCTCCCCTTTTCTCTTCTTCTACCTCAAATGTCTCCTTCTTCTCTTCCTCTCTCTAAAGGAAAAGTTAGGAAGAAGTCTATTAATTGTTGATTCTCTTTTAAGAAATATGTTTCTATATAGTTAAAGTTTTATTCTATAAACCGTCTTCAATTGTCATACGATTTCGTTGGAATTTGATGCATGTTATGCAAAAGATTCAGAAAAGACTGCTAGCTGAAATTTTTAATATTCCCTTAACTTTTAAACGGTTTTACCTTTGAAGAATAAGTAAAAAAGCCTTGAAATGCATTAAATTTCAAACGTTTTTGCTAGTACAATTTCCCTACTATCTCGTATAAAATCCTCGAACAATACTTGTGCCGAAATCGGACAAAACTAAAAAAAGATGGAATCAAAATTTAGCATTGACTCTTAGGCCACTATTTAAAGAAATTCTTGCGATGCTACCCATCTTTAAACAGTAAATGGAGTGCAGGCTGTCAGTTCCATAGGCGTACCTGCAACCTGGACTTGGGGCTGGCGGTAGAGTTGTTTGTTCCCAGGCGTGGAGAAGCCTTTCAAATTAGGACTAATTATGTTCATAATCACGCACGCACGTTCAGAATGCTTATTGACATTATCTGATAGCTGTTTAAATCCAAACGTAAAATGGGTCAAATCTCTACACCTCTCGCCTCATTTCTTCTCTCTCCTCTCCTTTTCTCTCCTCTCCATCCGCTGCTCCTCCCCTCCCCCGTGACACGACAGGCTGCCCCAGGCCACCATTTGATTTCTAGTCATGTTTTCGCAAGCTGCTGCAGGACGCGATGCGACAAGAGACAGACACTAACACCTGCCTCGCCGCTCCCCGCCCCGCCCCGCCACGCCCCGCCCCGCCCCGCCACGCCCCGCCACGCCCCGACGCCCCGCCACGCCGCGCCAAGCACCACCGCACCCTGTCCACTCTCGGCTACAAATAAATGACAGCGTTGAGACACAACAGTTAGAAAGTGATATTCACAAAAATGCATTTTGATTGCTCGGCGACGAGGATCGCAACTCCATTAAATCTCAAATCAAACTACTCAGAAACCTGGTACCATTTTGATAGAAGATATGAAAATTCATCAGTTCTTGGCATTAAGAGCTTCCACTTTCAAGTTGTAAAGAACGAGAATCATCGCCTAACACCAAAATATTTGATATATGTTGAAGTCGTCTTGTTAATCCGAAATTAAAGGTCATAAATTCTAGTTAGTTTGGATTTATCTTTAATCATAAGCACATTTTATCCCAACCTTTTGACATTTTGAAGACAGCTGCAGTTGTACAATTTTTGCCTGCTTCCCCTAAAATACTGAAGTTAAGAATATCTGTGTAAAATACGTAGGACTTATTTCTTTCTTGGTCAGCACCGAGACAAGGGAATGATGCTCGCATTGTCTGGTCGTAATGGGGCCAGTGATGACCACAGTGATGCTGTTTTGAAAGGGCGCTATAAGGTGGTGCACTCATTGCATACTTTGATGTTGAAATATTTTAAATCCTCGTAGTCACTTGCCATGTCACCTGCCATCCACGCGTTGAGGCGTTTTCTTGCGACTAATCACTTTATGCGATGCCTTGCCAATATTTACTGCTTTCTGACTCTATCAAGTCATACGAGTTGACGCCAAGTCGCAATTAAAGAAAGAAACCTGCAAGTAAGTGGAGAAATCGGCGAGGTTTTTTATTTGTTTCCGCGTGTCCCGGAGGCTGTGCGCCGCACCTGCCGATGCAGACTGGACTGACCGCCCCTTACGCAAGCCGGCCACCTGACAACTGTGCGCGCCCCGGCCTGCCTCATGACGACTCTACTCCACACTCGAGAGACTTTCAACGCTTGCTTTATGGGGTCCACGATGGCAGTTAGTTGTATGCGCGAAATAATTAAAGAGTTCACACTACCGGGTTATGTATTTTTTTGCACATAACTATGCACATCTGCAAGCATACGCACGCTACGTACAATTTCCTACGCAAACTATGTACGAAATTGTTCTTAACTGCGTACAAATTGTCCATAATGTTGAACAAAATTGTACGTAACGTTACGTACGCTTGTAGATGTGCGTAAGTTATGTACAAAAAAGTACGTAACCCGTTAGCGTGTTGACAGTACAACATTTCCAGACCGTAACAGTTCCTTTTCGTTGTAACGCTATAGAAAATTTGTCCATAAAAGCCACGCACAAATTTGTTTCAGTGTCTTTAACAAAATGTTAATAACTGATAAACAAAATTGTTATAATAACTCGAGTGCTGCACAAATTCGACGGTGGACTTATTGTAAAGATAATGGCAGTAGAGTAATGGCCCTATTTTGAGCCACTGGCCCTTATTCGAACGACCTCCTTTAAACCGGTTGCAGACAAGTCTAGGTTCCAAATGACACGGGAATTTGAAATTTCACACCGTCGACTGTTTAATTTCATTGTTGCCCAGGACCTGAAGTAGCTTACAAGTAATTTAAAGGGGGTGGCTCGAAATAGGGCCATTACTCTATTATAGTGCAGTTGTCATCAAAAACCGCGTAAAACGAAAAGCGACGGGTGCAAGCGACAAAGCAGCGTACCAGACAGAGGCATATATGCGCCGTCTTTAATTAATAAATGAGAGCATTAGGAATAGGGCTGAGGATGGCTGACCGGTATTGGGAAGAAGAACAGAATCAGGAAAAGCCCAGTGATCTGCTCTGTTCTTTTGTAGAACTACCACCGTTCAATTCTTTTTGTTCCCCAATAGATACCAAGATGGCCAGAGCCACGGAATAAGCTCCTCGGTGTAGCATGGGACTCGCCTCAATTCCATGGGAGACGAAATCCCTCGATAAGTGCCACGCCAAACCTCCACTCGCTTTGTCGTGCGCGATTGTTGACGACAGCTTCACGGGTTGAGCTTCCCGTGAGCGATTCCACGCGAAGTGGCTTCGCTCCATTAGAGAAGAGGGAACCTCCCATGGGATACCTCCCATGGGATTCCCATGTGGTCCATGGGATTTTTTAACGGACTGGCCTGCTGCGCCACCCGCCGGCCCGCCGCGGGTCGCTTCTCGCGAGTGTGGCTACAACGAGGGGTGCAACGTGAACGTGTTTTAGGCGGGGCTTCCCTTTCAGAGGGGTGGTCCTCAGGGAAGGAAGGGCGCTGCTTTGCGTGGCTCCCTGCTTATGGGTGCGGAGAGCGAAGCCCCGCGGAGCTCGGCGGGTGGAATCGGGGTGCTGACCCCTCGCTGCCCCTCCACAACCCCGCGCCCACCTCTGAACCCTCGCAAGCCCGGCAGCACCACTCTACACTGCAGTGAGCGGAGTGTGATTAGATCGGTACGCACTCCTTGAAAACTAAGAGACCTTTGTAACTTATTGCACGTTGTCGTGATGGGACTGGGTTTCCGGTGATTGAATAAAACGAATGCTGTGAATGAATCAAATGGATGGCGTAGGGAATGAAGCAGTCCTTCAGTTGGATCGCCGGACGGGGGCATCTATTTAGCGGACGCAGGGATAAATACCCATAAGTCGTCATTGTACGACAGGACTTCGTAGCTCGATGAATTAGTCTATTCTTCATCTGATAAACTCTAAAAAAAATTGATGACGTGTATGATTCGTACGACGTAAATTACGACGCACGAATCATAAACCATCGCTCACGATATTTATCGATAACGCTCTGTAAATAAAAATTTCAATTTTCGAGGCATTATTTCAAGCGGTTTCTCGGTTTTCGCAGCGTACTGTGAGGATTGTTCATAGAATGCAAGAGACAGGCACCGATATCCGCAGGTGA
>CABIKL010003248.1:0-11199 GCA_902196195.1 Aptinothrips rufus | reverse complement strand
GGGGGGGGGGGGGGGCAGGGTCTTAGCGCGTCGCCGTTTCGAAGCTCCCTGGTCATTTTTCAATACATCTCAAAATCACCCTCCAAAAATATATTTCTTACTGTTGGTTTCTGGGTTGAGTTGTTCCAGATTCTGGGTTTCGGTTTTTCTGTGCGAGCTGGTCAGCAAATTAAGCGATTCGAACTGGAAGAGACTCAATCGCTCAAGCCACGCGTACGCATCGCAGCGAGCTCTGCCGGATAGAACAGGATGGGGCGTGCCTGATAACTAGTCATCCTGCTGATAACGTGACGTGACGAGGACGGGAGATTACAGGATTCAGCTGGGCGCGGCTGTCCGGGTCTGGTCGCTGCTGTAAGTGGCCGGAGACCTCCGCGTGCTGGACTCCGGTGTATTGATATTGACATTGCACGCCGCACCACAACAACACGTCCCAAACGCCCGAGTTGCGCGGCGCGGCTGCGACGTGATTAGCCTTGCTTTTCGCATGCAGCGTTGAGGAGGAAAATGTTGACTCCGACGCTTCTCCGCGCTGCGCGCCGCCACGCCACGCCCCGCCCTGCCCCGCCAGCCAAAACATGGTGATGGCCCGCTGTGTGCGCGTCAGATGAAAATGAACTGACGAGATGAATACGCACTACTTTCTGTATCACTGCTTAGAATCCACGCTCAATTTCAGCCGAGCAGTCCCCCCCCCCCCCCCCCCCCCCCCCCCCCCCCCCCCCCCCCCCCCCCCCCCCCCCCCCCCCCCCTCCCACTCCATCCCCCGCCTCGAGGTAACCC
The DNA here is from genome assembly GCA_902196195.1 of Aptinothrips rufus. Classification (NCBI taxonomy): domain Eukaryota; kingdom Metazoa; phylum Arthropoda; class Insecta; order Thysanoptera; family Thripidae; genus Aptinothrips; species Aptinothrips rufus. The sequence goes on along the minus strand of CABIKL010003248.1, from coordinate 10,416 downwards.
ACCTCGTACTATTTGTGCATCTCTCTGCGATTTGTTGCAGTGAAATTATCTGAGAGGTGTGTGGCTGCATTTCCTCCAAGTATCGCATCCATTCGCTCATGACATGTATTTTAAGCCCTAGAAGAGTCCAGATCTCAGCGCAATCAATCGTGGATGAGGGATGCGTATATTATGTAGCGAGAGAATGATCCTGACTTCTGAAATATTACGATCTTCTCGTGCGCTCCATACCTATCCTCACTCTGTGTGATCCCACCTTGCAGGCCAACGATACCTGGTGCCACCAGCACGAGATGCTGTGCCCCCAGAATGAAACACAATCGGAATGTATTGTGTTGCAGTCTGTCAGAAGTCCGGCTCGGCTAGGACAGGTGGAAAGGGAGAGCAAAGCGGGTCCATTCAGGAGTCACACCTACTCTCACAAAACGTCCTACTGTATTCTATAATTCAGGAATCATAGTAGTTTTCTGTTTTCCCGGTGACACAAACAGCATGATTGCCCCAGTAATTTCAGATACAGGTCCGCAACAAGTATTAAGTAATATTCAAATTGAAATTTGCCTCCCAGCAAGTCTGTCATTTACAGGTATATTTGTGGGCACAAACATAGGTCTGATTAAAGCACCTAATTCTTCTCTTTATTACTGTCGTTACATTTTTGCGAGGAGCGGGAATTCCCTCTCTGATGCGACAGGTAGGCATACTGCCACACACCTGTCAGATATCTAGCAGTTTCCTGACTTTTGAAAATATTTGGAGATTTGGTCGAGGTCCTTAGAAGCCCTACGGCCGCTCTTGTGTCCATGCCCTGGGACACGCCCGCTATCCGTGAGACCGGACCGGCTTCGGGCCGCCAGCGCAGTCAGCGCAGGAGCGCAGGCCTCCCCGCGCCGCGCTGCAGCCGCGCCGAACCGTGCCATGACGAGCCGCGCCGCGCCGCGCCGCGCGCCTCCCCTCAACCACTTCTGACCCGTGGCATCCTAACCTCAACTTGAGCCGGAGCTATTATTCCCAATCATCCATTTAAACTTATTATTTGTGCCCGGAAAAAATAAAAGTAAGACATTAGACTGCGTAGCAGCATCTCCTTTTTTCAGTGTTTCAATTTTACAAAGAAATTATAAAAGTGGTAAATTGATATTAAGCCTCTCCACTCTCCAGCCAGGCCCATGGAAATATTCCCCCGCCTGTCGGAGTCGCAAGAATTTTCGCGAGGTCATACTTCTGAAAAGCACGGATCGTTTGCGAGGAAAAATTCGCGAAAATTCCGAGAGTATAATCCCTAATAATTCCTATCTGTATGATATGATTCATTAGAAGGGCATCGCATAGTATGCCCGCTGTCGGTTACTGAACCTTTAGCCGTTGATTCAAACTGTACTTCAAGCGGTGTCTCGACCAATCAGAGACCTCCGCTCCTTTTATGCCCATATATGGAACATGCGAAGCACGAGAGGAGGGGAAGGTGGGCGAGCCCGCTCTCTTCGGCAAAGATATCGCTCGACTTAACGCACACAAGTACAAGAAATGTCAACTGAAAATTGTAAAAAATATTTAGATGGAATATCGAGCACTGTCTTAACGAATTTTTGAGTATTTCGTAGATATTGAGTTAAAATGTAGAGTTGGTACACGCCCTTCCTCCCGCCTCCCCTCCACGACCGGACCGTGCCGAGCCCAGCCAAGGCCCGCTCTCCCAACTCCCAACCGTCTCTCGTCTCCACGCTCACTCGCAGCAACTAACTTGTGAAGTTTAGCAGCGTTTGTTGTCCTCGTAGTCGGTAAGTGGATAAAATTAAGGTTTTCTAGGTGCAAATAGTTCTCTGATTGCTTAGAAACGAAAGCTTGATTATCGTAGAGCTCTGAGAATTCGCGAGTGGTGATTAGTTCTTATTTTTCTCCTTCAAATTGCGTTGCAAGTGACGCCGGCAACAAAGCCACTTGGCTCCATTTGGCCCGACTGCTCGTTCGCATTGATTCTACGCCTGTCGACTGAAATCAGGTAGCTTGTTCAGTCTTTCAGTCGTTTGAACTATAATGTTTAAGAGTTCTATGCTAACAGCCGCAAACAAGTGGGGCAGGTGGTTGGATTTTGAGTTTGCAGGTGGTTTGTTCTAAATTTAGACGAGGCGGACTTTTGTTCTATTCGGTGCTGATCAGAGTATGGCTCGTTGACTACAGCAGAAGCCAGAAATCCACTATTTAAGGTTGCAGTGTTAAATTAAATTTTACGTTGTTTAGCCCGGACATAACTTCGTTAAATGAGCGTTCTAACCTAACCAGTGCAACCTTATCGACCGAGCCGCGTTGCGAGTCGTGGTCTCTCGTGGCCGCGGTGTGACTAAAGCTCTTCTCTAACGCAAGTTTATTCCCTGTAACGTTCAGTCCTATCTCTAAGTGAATTGATACACAGTGATAGCGACGCTGTGTCCACGCCACGAAAGATTCGGTTGGCAGGACTGCCGTACGGCGGGTTGCCTAGCTAGCTCCACTCTCAATACCATATATGGTAAAGAAAGCTGCCATTGGTGGAGAGGGGCCTGGTTGAGGGAGGGGGGTGTCGTTCTGGGAGGGGATCTGCTGGCTGGAGCGGGGAGGGAAGGGAAATGGGAATGGAGGGCCCGGGAGGGGGGGGGGGGGCAGCAGCGCTGGAGGGGAGGTGTACGGGACGCCTTATATTACTCATACAACGGTCGGGCTCCCGAGTCAGTGTCAGTCTGGTGCTACCATCGCATAGTCAATCACCTCTTGTACATACCTTACCGTAAACTTTGTAAGTGTTCATTCGTTTTGGATCATTCGACTTATTTCTTAGTTTGTGCTGTGTGTGTTCGATCGGATAGTACGACAACTTCCATTGGATTTTACTCATCTGTGTGTACCTCCGCGCCCCTGCCGGTCCGTTGGGTGGGGCTCCTCATTCGCTCTGCTCCCTGGATTTCTTTAGTGTAGTGTTTGATTTGAGGCTACCCTTGGACTCTAGTGCTTGAAGTTCCGATGGTTTGTGTTGTTTCGACGTGCATCACGCTTCAGTGCATTGGATTACGCCGTGTTGTGAAGTGCCCACAGTGTTGGACTAGTGCCCCTCCCTTGGATTATTAGTGGGTGTTTTGCGTTCGGGGCAGTGAAGTGTTTTGCGTTCAGTGATGGTCTGGTTTGGTTGAATGGGGCTTCGGATTTAGCTGGGCGTTGTCGGGTCGGTGGTTGCCGGCGTGGCGTGGCGGCCTACCTCGCCCCACCCCTCCTCGCCACCCCTCTGGTCTCGCCGGCCGGCTGGGCTGCCCGTCGTGGCGTGGCGCGGCGTGGCGTGGGGTCGCGCCCAGCCCAGAGGCGCGGCTTGCAGCGTGGCATAGCGTGGTGCTGCCGTCCTGGAATGTTCCAGAGGTCGTAGCCCCGCTAGTCGCGCTGCAGAGGGAGCGTTTCTGAACCGTTGTGAGGCAAATTTTGTCTTCGTTTTCCACGTGTTCCCAGTTGACCTTCGTGGGTGAGAGTTCTCTGATGAGCGTGATTTGACAGTTCGCGAGTCGCTGCAAGTGGCGCGTAGGATTGGGAGTTCATAATTGAGCGGTTGCTTAGCTGCCATTAGTGGGCCTTCCCCAGAATTTGTAGATGTCAAATATGTCGAAGGTTTTCATTTCGAGCCGAAGTTATCACATTGCGTTAGGGTGTGGCTTATGACCCATAAGCAGTGCTTTCCATTTGAGCCCGTAGTTTGTTTTTAATAGTTTCTTTTCTCTTGTTGTGCAGAATCTAATTTATCAACATGTGTGACGACGATGTTGCTGCCCTCGTTGTGGACAATGGGTCCGGTATGTGCAAGGCCGGCTTCGCCGGAGACGACGCTCCCAGGGCCGTGTTCCCCTCCATCGTCGGCCGACCTAGGCACCAGGTAAGGAAGAAGGATGTCTGGGTTGTCTAGTACATTTTTTTTGCCTTGTGAGCATCATGTAACATTAAATTTATTGTTTGCAGGGTGTCATGGTTGGTATGGGACAGAAGGACAGCTATGTAGGAGATGAGGCCCAATCCAAGAGAGGTATCCTCACCCTGAAGTATCCTATTGAACACGGTATCGTCACCAACTGGGATGACATGGAGAAGATCTGGCATCACACCTTCTACAATGAACTCCGAGTTGCCCCTGAAGAACACCCTGTCCTCCTTACAGAAGCTCCCCTCAACCCCAAAGCCAACAGGGAAAAGATGACACAGGTAATGATCCAGTTGTTTCCCGCTATTTGTACATTTATTTTGTGTTTGGATGTGCAATGCAACCAGAATTCTGTGGATTGTTCCTGACACTTCGAACTTTTTCCATTGCAGATTATGTTTGAAACCTTCAACACCCCTGCCATGTACGTCGCCATCCAGGCTGTCCTCTCTCTGTATGCCTCTGGACGAACCACTGGTATTGTGTTGGATTCTGGAGATGGTGTCTCCCACACAGTTCCCATCTATGAAGGTGCGTGATTGTTCATCTGATGTCCTAGCATTCATTATGACTATTTTTTACGATCAATTTATAACTTACCTGTTACATTCCAGGTTATGCACTTCCCCATGCCATCCTCCGTCTGGACCTTGCGGGCCGTGACCTCACAGACTACCTGATGAAGATCCTTACTGAGCGTGGTTACAGCTTCACTACCACTGCTGAGCGTGAAATTGTTCGTGACATCAAGGAGAAGCTCTGCTATGTTGCCCTAGACTTCGAGCAGGAAATGGCCACTGCTGCATCATCAAGCTCCCTGGAGAAGTCATACGAGCTTCCTGATGGACAGGTCATCACCATTGGAAATGAGAGGTTCCGTTGCCCTGAGGCTCTCTTCCAGCCTTCATTCCTGGGTATGGAAGCTTGTGGTATCCATGAGACCACATACAACAGCATCATGAAGTGTGATGTCGACATCCGTAAAGACCTCTATGCCAACACTGTCTTGTCTGGTGGTACCACCATGTACCCTGGTATTGCTGACCGTATGCAGAAGGAAATCACTGCCCTTGCCCCATCAACAATGAAGATCAAGATTATTGCTCCTCCTGAAAGGAAATACTCCGTATGGATCGGTGGATCCATTCTTGCCTCCCTCTCAACCTTCCAGCAGATGTGGATCTCTAAGCAAGAATACGACGAGTCTGGCCCCTCCATCGTCCACAGGAAGTGTTTCTAAATCTTTTCCTCCATGACTCTGTAAAAACTGTACTACATTCCCATGGCAAGGGCTGTGCCGAACAGAAGTGGCAGACTGCCCTATCATCTGACATTTTCACCATGCAGTTGTATCATAAAGTGACTCCATCTTTTTATGTTCCATTATTCTTTTATGAATTGTTAGGCTGCCGTATTTTATTTGAATATCTAGTATTTAAGATCACCTTCCGTCTGGTGGGTTCATTTTAAAACTTGCTTTCAAGTGAACCGTTTAAGCTCAACTTGATCATGTAAGATATTTTGGAATGACGACTTAAAACAATTTTCAGGGAATTTTCACGTAATGGCTGTTTCCTAATATTTAAAGCATTTGGGGTTCCTGTGAATCCTTTCATTGTGATCACTAAGTGCACTAGGCCAAAGTATTAATTTATTCCCATGTGCAGAAGTGTGAATCCATTGATGGGAAATAAACATTATCAATTATTTAACCTTGTCATTATATATCTCCTCCCCATTTTCACAAAGTTACACTGCAATGCACATGACAAATGAAAGAGCAGTAGCATTTTTGAATGTGCTGGTGGATTAAGACTGACACCATAAGGTATTTTGGGATGCACAACACCTGTTAGACGACATTTACAAATTTTTCATGAGCTCATGCATTAATTAATTGGTTATTTCTGTGACTATAAGGGAATTCAGGCTCTGTTGTAGTGTTAGATGAAATGGGCTCCAAAAGGATCCTACATGTATTAATTCTCAAAGCTACGCCAAATAAGTGAAATATTGCTATTAGGCTAGGTCTGCACCTTCGTAGGTGATCTCTCTTGCGTCAATATGTGACACGATCCAAGTTGGTATTCAAATTTGCCACATTCTGCACCACCGTTTGTTATTGGTTGGCAGTACTTCTCGTCCGGTCGATTCTCTTTTGTTTGTTGTTTCCCTTTCCCCACACCACCCTCCTATTTGTCAAACTGTTGTTACCACGAATATGACGAATCCTAAGTAACGTGTCATGTTTTCAGACTCGTCGAATTAGAAATGCCCATTAATTTTTGTTCATTAAGAAATTGCTTTCCCACCGTAGTTTATTTAAGCCCTACTCAAAACCATCTTTTTCTCCATTGGAATTCATTTTCACAATGCCCGTCGTCCTGTCAGCAGACGACCAGTATTCTACATGCGTAAGTTTTGCATTAAAATTCGTTTTGGTTTTTCATGTCATTGATACCATTCAAATTGTTCAATTTACTATTTTCATATCATCGAGTTTAGCACCTCAATTTGCGAGTCTTGCTGATGTTCTTAACCTCCTCCAACCATTTGTGTATTTAGTAATATTAGCTTTTCCTTTGCAGACGGGTCTAGTTTATATATTCAACCTGATTGTTGGGACTGGAGCTCTTACTCTTCCAGCTTCATTTCAGAAGGCAGGATGGGGTCTAGGTTTGGCATTGATATTAGTTCTTGCTTTCGTCAGGTATGTAATTATTCTAACAACAATACTGTCTTATGTCAGAACGTAGAACAATGCCATTAAGTTTTCAACTCTCTATTTCAGTTTCGTGACAGCTACATTTGTCCTAGAAGCTTTGTCATGTGCCAATTGTATTATTCGATTCAGAAGGATGAAATTATTAACAAGAGTAAGCCACAGAATAGCACAAGTAAATAGCTTCCTTCGTGTTTGAGATTTGTAGTTATCCTAATAAATGACAGTAGTCATGATGAAATTTTATTTCATTATTATAGGCAAATCAGATCAATCAGTCAGAGACTGAAGAAGATGAAGAAGAGGAATCAAATGAAGATGCACCTCTTTTCACCCAAAATCAAGGTTTTTCAATCCAATCTGTTCATTTAGAGGAGTTATTGCATTAGATTCAGTTTCTTGAGTTGCTCATTGACTCAAATCAGGTACAGATTTAATATAAAGGCTTGTTAATTTGCCCTTTAGATCCAGTTGACGGATTTCCCAGTCAGCCCCGTCAGTACTTCTGCCTGAATGAAAAGATAGAAATGGTTTGTACAAGTTATACTTTGGATTATATTTGAGTGAATCTGCTTCAAAATTCAAATACTGCAGTCTGCAGTCAATGATACTGGATGCCTTTTACCTTTACATCTCTATTCTATGATTCTCGCTTTTTGTTTCAGGCTGATATGGCCAATATGTTTTTTGGTCAAAGTGGTCAGATTTTATTTTTCCTCTGCTTTACAATTTATCTTTATGGAGATTTAGCAATATACACTGCAGTTGTTTCAAAGTCACTTGGAGATGTCATTTGGTAAGAATAATTTAATGTTGAGAATATTTATAATGTCTGCGGTACTATTAATTCATTGCCAATCTGAATCTTACAGTACGTATGAACCTGACCAAAATGCATCATGTGGAGATACGCTGCCACCAGAAACTGCTTGTTGGGAAGGCATTTCAATGACAAGGCTGTCCCTTTACAGAATTCTAATTGTAAGGCTATTGAAGAAATGGACTCTTATGTATGTTAAAAATATGTTTTACCTAGATCATTCACACTTTAAAGTTTTGGTCTTTCCTTGCATTTTTCAGGCACTGTTTGTAGCATGTATGGGTCCTTTTACATTTTTCAATGTGCAAAAGACAAAATACTTGCAACTTTTCACATCCTTCATGCGATGGCTAGGTAAATCTTTTTAAAAAGTTCTTAATTTTTATTCCGTAGTGTATTGTGGTTAACTAGTGCAAAATTTTCAAATTTTGTTTATATTTCAGCATTTTCTGTGATGATAAGTTTAGCTGTCAAGCAATTGATAGAAAAAGGAGCTAAGGGTGAACCAGATGTTGCCAATGTAATGGGTTTGCCAGCTTTATTAGGTGCAAGTGTTTATTCCTTCATGTGTCATCACTCCCTTCCTGGCCTTGTAGCACCTATTTCTGGAAATAGTCACATAAAGAGGTGTGTAATTTTGTTTTGGTTTTATGTTTTTGTTGTTGTTTTGGGGGTTCGGGTACAAATATTAATTTTTATCCAATATTTTTATCCTGAACTAGCTTTTCTTTTACTGTTGTTCACTTAAATAGTAAACTCTGAATTTTGCTTATTTCAGATTCCTTGCTATGGACTACACATTGATAGCGAGCTTCTACCTCTTGTTGGCCCTTACAGGGGTATTTGCCTTTCCTCACTTGGATGAGTTATACACCCTCGTGTTCAACCCGCGATGCTCAGCTTCCAGTATTGAAGACTCACTATTGATGCGCATCATAGGCTACTTTCTGGCTCTTTTCCCAGTTTTCACTCTAAGTACAAGCTTTCCCATTATAGCAATTACGCTAAGAAATAATTTGCAAAATGCGATCCTCGGAAGCAATCTTGCTTCTTACCCTTGGGCTGTGCAGCGTTTGCTTTTTCCTTTCCTCTCTGTGGTGAGTCCAATGGTTTCTGAAAGTGAAATGTAACCTCCCTCTGTCAGTTTCATTTCACTCTTGTAATGGAAGTACCTTTTCTTTTGATTTCAGATTCCTCCGGTTTTAGTTGCTTTAATCTCAGAAAATCTGGAAATACTTGTTAGGATAACTGGATCCTTTGCTGGTGCGGGCATCCAATATATAATACCAGCAATTCTTGTTTATTTTGCAAGAAGGGAAGTCCAAAAGTTACCATTAGGAGACTCAGTGAATAAATTTGCTTCTCCATTTAGTGGTACTTCCTGGGTTATTATTGTTCTCTTGTGGGCAACAGCTTGTATTTTACTTGTGCTTGTTAACCTTTTTGGAAGTTGACCCTCATTACTGTGCTAGGTACTCATAATATGTGATTCTCCGAGCCTCTTGTGCACAGTGGAATACAAGTGATATATGTGCCAATTACTATCTTGATTGAATTATTTCTATATTCTTTGACAATATTACTTTTAACTAAGTTTTCTGTAGTTCTTCTTATGATTTGGAACTTAATTGTATTGTCTTTAAAGAAAATCTGTTATTGGATTTTTCTCTTAATATTTGTGTTTATTGGTTCTGATTTTTTTCAAACTGGAAGGTCTGATAAACTGTGTATTGTATGTGGTTCCTTCACTAAGGGAAAGTGAATCTCCCTGCTATGATCATAGTGTGTGTGCTTAGCTGTGACATTGTTATTCAAGAATAACATAAGTTTTTGAAGTGCCTGTATATTTACATGTTGCAAGTTTATCCTAATATTTTTTCAAAAGGAAGTATTTTTCCCTGGATTGGTGCCGAAGAATGAGAAGCAATTGTGGTGTGGTCAGTGGTGACGATCTCAGATCTCGGAACGGGTAATCCGAAATCGGTGCTCTCGGCCTCCAAACCATTTACACTCTTTTCATCTGGGTCATTTCTTTCCCAACATTCCTATTTTTATCTGTTGAAAACTTTTCAATATATTTTATTTTATGTTTGCAAAAGTAACAATGATGATATGCCAAAGTTTTTGTGGCAGGATTGTTAACCTTGTACAAAGCTGAATCATTTTAATTTTATACCTGAAGTGGGTGTATAATAAAGCTTTTGTATTATTTTATATAATGTTTGCTTTGTTCAATCCAGTTATTCTTTTAAAAGGCTGCCTCGCACCCAGTCCCATTACATATAATTCGCACCAGGTATAGTACCACTAAATAGAAATCCAATGGGCATACAATAGAGTGAGCGAGTCGAATGTAGTTCAAGGCCTAAGCTTTCAGATGACACCAAAGACATGATCAATTAGAGAAAATGAAGTACGATCTGTTGCAAGAAAGGAATTCGCGCCCGACCTCACTCGATCACGCGTGAGCTCGCGCGGCCCGGTCGCTGCGTCAACAGAGCAGACGACGACCATGGTGCGAATATCCACTCTCCGACAAGCGCAGCTTGGGCGTCTCGCTGCACACAGCTTCGGGCGGTCGGCAACGCCGCGAGGTGGAGGGGTTACGCGCACTGTGGCGGAGGAATTTGAAGCCTGCCAAGACACCATCGCTCAACTTTGAATTCTTGGAGTAATGGATTAGGTCCTGAGTCGGCACGCTACTTTTGCTGGGTTCAACACCCACCATATCTTGAAATTGTGCGACTTTTTGAGTCATTTCCTCTTTTGGGGCTGCATGAGGATTTCCCTTTACGACTCTTTCTGTTTTGAGTATAATTTTCCCTTCCATGCCTGCATGAGGTTCCCTTCCACGGCTACATGAGGTTTCTATGGATGCATGAGGATTTCCCTTTACGGGGTTCGTTTTGATTGAGACTGCATGAGGTTCCCTTCTACGGTGTC
>CABIKL010003247.1:0-11203 GCA_902196195.1 Aptinothrips rufus | reverse complement strand
GACCCGCGGGCGGCCGTGGTCAATATTCGCGGGGAGTCGCGGCTGCGGGGCGTAAGCCTAGCTTCTCTGCGGCGTAAGAAAAACTTTTTTGCTATGGGGTCGGTCAGAACGGGACAAAGTATTATGGAAGAATCTTGAGGACCTTACCCCTAAAAAAAACCTGCCTATTTATAAAAAAAAATCACCGCGAGGGGCGGCTCCACAGGGGCCTGAATGGTCAAAAGTGGAGTGGGGAAGGAGATCCCAATCTGACTTTGTCCCGACCCACAGCGTTCATAGACGTCTGGGTAGCAGAGTGGGTAGAGTGTTGGACTGCTAGGCTTGAGGTTGCCGGTTCGATCCCACATGCGGACGCTATTTTTATTTTCAACTCAGCGCGGCGCTCCCGTTCACTGGATGGCCGCCTCCCTCCACAGCCGCAGTCGGGCTCCTCGTGGGGTCGCGGGTATAGGGCTTAAACCAGACTTTTCCCGCGCTGAGGGGAAACTTTTTTGCTATGGGGCCGACCCGGACGGGAGAAGGCTCACCTCAGCGCAGGGGCGTTAGAGACCCGGCGCGGTGCAGGGGTGACGGGGACCGTCCGTATCTTGGCGACTTTAATTTTTTTGGGTCCGATCGAGCTGAAACTTGGCAGGGCATCACAGGGCACCCAGGGGAGACGTCGCAGTGCCATAAGTGACCCGGCGCTTGGCAGGGGCGTCGGGGACCGTCCAAAAATCAACGACGTTAATGTCTTTGGGTCCGATCGGGCAGGGGATGGTCGGGGAGGCCCAGATGGGTGCGAAACAGTGCTGGTGGCCTCCCTTCATGAGCATTAGACTCAAACTGCACCAAACTCGGTCACAAGGCCAGGGACGGGCAGGAGATGTTCGGGGCGGCTCAGATGGGTCCCAATCAATGTGGGTTGCCTACCATCAGGGGCATTTGACTTAAAACGCAGTAAACTCTGTCCAAACGCCAGGGGCGGTCAGGGGATGGTCGGGGCGGCCCAGATGGGTGCGAAACAGTAAAAGGGTTGCTTACCTTCAGGGGCTACATAGACCGACAGTGCACCAAACTCGGTGCAAAGGCTAAGGGGGGTTAGACGGCGGCTCAGATGGTGTGTCTCGTCACCGCAGGCGACGCTTACGCACCCTTCTATACCGGCTGTGTGTATCATCGACGAAGGGAAACCTCACGCTCTCGACTGGATCGGCATTGTCTTTAAGACCCCACACCCAACACTAACGCGAAAAGCCTCGAGCGGGGGGGGGGGGGGGGGGCAGCCCACCCAGCACGCAAAACCCTTACCGGTACACGAGCCCCATTAGGTTGGTTAGGTTAGGTTTCAACCGTTGCCATCAGACCGACTTAAGAATAAGAAAACACCTGGTCCGCGCGCGGTCGACAGACTAACGCAAAACGATAGACGGCCCAGACCCAACAATGTGAGGCGGCCTTCGGCCGCCTCACCCGGGGGGTTCTGGGGAGGCGAAGCCCCCCCAGCGAGCGAAGCGAGTCCACTGCGCCATGGTCCGGGGCTTCCCACTGACTCACTCACTCACTGACTGAAATGTTTGGGTAGAAGGAAGCGAGATACGACTTTTTACCAGAGAATCGACCCCCACTAAAATCACCCCAAGAGTCCAAAAAAATCCCGTAATGGTCCATTTTTTGAAAATTACTATGAGCACCCTATCACTTCCTCATGACGACCAAAATAGCCCCATCGACCCCGGAAAAGTTCCTATTACCAATTTATGACTTCCCTATGACCACGCAAACATCCCCAGGGACCCATTAAAAAATCCTATAACCACCCCATGACTTTCCTATGACCACCAAAATAGCCTCAGTGACCCCGGAAAAGTTTCCATTTCCACCCCATGACTTCCCCATGACCACCCAAACATCCCCAGGGACCCATGAAAAAATCCTATAACCACCCCATGACCTCCCTACGACCACCAAAATAGCCCCAGTGACCCCAGAAAAAATCCTATATTCACCTTATGACTTCCCTATGATCACCCAAACATCCCTAGGGACCCAGGGAAAATTCCCATAACCTCTCTATGACTTCCCTATGACCAACAAAATAGCCCCAGGGACCCCGGAAAGTTCCCATAACCACCTTATGACTTCCCCATGATCACCTAAACATCCGCAAGGATTCAACGAAAATTGCTACAACCTCCCTATGACTTCCCCATGACCACCAAAATAGCCCCAGGGACCCCGGAAAAGTTTCCATTACCGCCTTATGACTTCCCCATGACCACCCAAATATCCCTAGGGACCCAGGACAAATTTCTATAACCACCTCAACACTTCCCTATGACCATCCAAACATCCCCAGGGACCCAGGAAATGTTGCCATACCTACCCCATAAATTCCCCATGACTACCCAAACAAGCCCAGGGACCCACGAAACGTTCTCATAAAAATTCCGTGACTTCCCTTTGACCACCCAAACATCTCCAGGGACCCGGGAAACGTCTCCATAACCACCCCGTAACCACCCATATATCCCAAGGGATCCAGAAAAACTTCTTATAACCACCCCATGACTTCCCCATGACCACCCAAACACGGCCAGGGACCCGGGAAACGTTCCAATAACCACCCTATGACCACCCTAACACCACCAAGGACCCAGGAAACGTTCCCATAACCACCCCATGACCACTTTAACATCCCCAGGGACTCAGGAAAACATTCCATAACTAGCCAATGACTTCCCAATGACCTCCAGAACACGGCCAGGGACCGACGAAACGTTCCCATAACCACCCCATGTCTTTCCCATGACCACCCAAACATCCCCAGAGACCCAGGAAAACTTCCCAACACCAACCTATGACTTCCCCATGACCACCCCAAACACGGCAAGGGACCCGGGAAACGTTACCATGACAATCCCATGACTTCCGTATGACCACCCAAACACCCTCAGGGACCCGGGAAACGTTCCCATTACCACCCCATGGCCTGCCTATATCCTATATCGGCCACAATCGGATAGGTTTAGTTCGTTGGGTTTGCCTACGTTAGCCATTGCCGCGGATGTAAAGGTCACGTTACGTTAGGTTTGAATCCACATCCTATATCGGGCACAATCGGATAGGTCAAGTTCGTTGGGTTTGCCTGCATTGGCCATTGCTGCGGACATCAAGTGTTTCGTCAAAGTTCCCATAGCGACCGCACGACTTATCACCCCCAGTGATGCGGATCTAGGATAAGGAAGTCTGGCCCAAAACCCACTCATTTGTGGCCGGAGGCCACACACGGGGGGTCTGGGGGGGCGGAGCCCCCCAGCGAGCAAAGCGAGTCTCAGTGTAAACACGACGATGGAAGAAGAAGAAGAGGAGGTTAAAGCCTTTAAGATTTGTTTCTTTGCCAATAATTCATTTTGACTTTACTTTTTGATATTGAGTGATGTAGTCTCACCTTAAGAATCCTAATTGTTTTGTTTTTAAAGTATGCTGTTTCTTTACATTTTTTTCCTTCGATTATCTTTAAAGATTCATGCTTGTGTCTCTCAAGTAAAAGCTCCCTTTTTCTCTACACAAAATGTTTCAAATTCTCTCAGAGATCTTATGTGAGAAATTTCTGACATCAACTTTATTTGTGCTAGGTACACTTCTGATAGCTTAGTGTTTCTGTTGACAGTAATATTTATTTTGGAAACAGACTGTTTATTGATGGGCAATAAAATACTTTTTCAAACAGAAATAACTAAACTAAAAATTTTCTGTTAGAGCTACAGCAACTACTTCCTCTAGGCATATTTGGGTTAGTTTTATATCTCACAGCAGCTAAATTTTAATTATGTTATTTGGGTTTGGAAAAGTATTTTACATTTAGTAAACAGCTTCCTTATCCAACCATCTTTAAATCATATTTTAGAGTCTTATATGTAAATGTTTGTCACAGGATGGTGAACGTGATTCAGTATCTGGTGATGACACGAGCAGTTCAGCTGTATCGCACTACACAACGTCTTCAGATGAAGTAAGTAGAATTCAGAGTGTTTAACATTTGTGTTAGAGAACCTTGCAACATAGATTAATATGTATTTGTGCGCAACACTGCTTTCTTGTGAGGGCATCCTAAGTATTTCTGACGCCCTCGCTTAAAGTGCTTGATTTTAAGTAGCTTAAAATTTAAAGAACATTGCCTTTTCTATAAGGAATCAAGATTGTTTTTTTTGTCTTACTTGCTTAATGCAATGTTTCTTATTAGCTTGTATATTTTGAGTTACTATACATGCTAACAGTACATTTTTTTCTTTTTCTTTACTCAGAACGGTGATACAGGATCTGCGGCAGGAAGGTGTCTGGGTGATGATGACCAGAATGAGAACCTCAGTGTAAACACGACGATAGATGAAGAAGAGGAGGTAAAAGCCTTTAAGATTTGTTTCTTTGCCAATAATTCATTGTGACTTTTCTTTTTGATCCTGAGTGATTTAGTCTCACCTTAAGTATACTAATTATTTTGTTTTTAAACTATGCTGTCTTTTAACATTTTTATTTTATATTATTTTGTCCTTTAATTATCTTAAAAGATTCACTGCGTGTGTCTCCCATGTAAAAGCTCCCTTTTATCCTTGACAGAATGTTTCAAAATCTCTGGGTATCTCAGAGATTCTTTGCGAGATTCTTAAAGAATCCAACAGAGACACTGAAACACTTTCCTAGGATTACAGACAGTTTTTGTGTGAGACGAACCTTGCTTGTATCTGCTTACCGTTCATGAAGGTCATAATTTGAAACATTATGGTCTACATTTGTGGGGTTTTATTGATAATTGCGGATTGGAAATGATTCATGATATATTAATACATTAGCACAAACTATAGTTACCTTTCTGGTGATGAGATTGAAGTTAAAGTCATCATGCATCTTATTGTTATTTATTTTATTTTATTTTGTGCTGTTTTCAGAATTTTGTTCCTGAAGCTGCCAGACACTGTCAGCAACAACTGGAACTGTTGGACCGTGAAGTTGGTGAACGCCATGTTTCTGAAAGTGAAGGAGGAGAAGAAGAAGAGGAAATGGGCCAAATGGATCGGGAGGATGAAGAATCTATTGATGAGAACAATGAAAACAATCCAGAGTCCTTTGCTTTTCTGAACCAAAAACTTGAGGGTGAATATGCCATGCCCATTACAGCTCCTGTAGTTGCCTCTGTAGGCCAGTGCATGTTAAACATTTTAAATTACTGTAAGCATTTTAACAAGAACCACACCCAGACAGCTGCCCTTTTTAAAGCATTCATTGCCATTTTTGCTCAAAAAGTTCTTCCAGACACTCGGTATCTTCTTGATCAAGCTTTCAAAGATTTAAGTAATGTCAAATTTTATTTCTTTTGTAATAAATGTTCTCATGGTTTTGGTGTGGTTGCTGACAATGTAAAAGTGATAACTTGTAAAGAGTGCAACACTCAAAATCAGATTGATGATCTTAATTCTGCCACATTCTTTGTTATGTTCTGTGTTAAAACACACTTAGAGTTTTTATTGAACATAGAGGAAATAGCTAATGCACTACGTGATGCTCTCAGTTTTGAATCTGATGAGGAATATCTTTCTGATTTGTATGATGGAACTATACACAAAGCTTTTAGGGCATTTTTACGAACTTTAAATCGCCCAGCCAACCTGAAGGATATATCATTTACCTTCGGAATTGATGGATCACCACTGATGATATCCTCCAAGTGCTCTATATGGCCGATATTTTTAATGATAAATGAGCTTCCTCCTTACTTAAGAATGGAAAATCTTCTCATTGCAGGCTTGTGGTTTGGCAACAAGAAACCGGTCATGGATCTGTTTCTAGGATCTTTTGTGAAACAAATGTTAAATTTGTCCTTACCGTTCTCAGTAACTGTCAGAGCTGTGGAGTGGTTATTGCGGGCTCATATCATTGCGTGTTGTGCAGATGCTCCTGCTCGCGCAGCCATCCAGTGTGTGCATCAATTCAATGGAGTCAACGGATGTGGCTGGTGTTTGATTGAAGGGATTGAACTTGATGATTCAAGAAAGTTTCCCGGAACTGAAGGACTTGTCTTGAGAACAGCTGATGAACTGTTTGCTGATGGCAAAGCTGTTCTCGAATTGCCTGCGAGTGTTTCAAAACCACCTCATGTAAATGGAGTAACAGGTGTGACACCTCTTTTTCGCCTGAAGTCTACTTTTGATCCTGTCAGAGGAATGATTGTTGATTTTCCTCATAATTGTTGTTATGGAGTGGCTCGTCAAATTATTGGTGCATGGTTGGGCAGTGATGGAGCAGACCAGCCTTACTATATTGGAAGCCCTAAAAATCTAGAGATGCTTGATAAGAGGCTTTTGGGCTTTTGTCTATTACACCACCAAAGAAAACAAGACATCGAACATGACCACTCACAGATTGGAATTATTTTAGCATGAGGCAATGGGAAAACTTTATACTGTTTTACTCTGTTCCTGCGCTGAGTGGAATTTTAGAAGCCAAGTACTTAAAGAATTGGATGCTTTTTGTGCAAGCTTGCCATATTCTCCTACGCAGTAAAATTCAGGTAGCTCTTCTTGAAGAAGCTCAAACATGCCTCATTGAATTTGTTAAGGGCGTGGAAGAACATTATTCATTGAAGCTGACGTACAACGTACACATTTTGTTGCACCTAGTCGAAAACGCTAGGAATTGGTCAGCAGCTTGGTGTTTATCAACTTATCCTTTTGAGTCAGCAAATGGGAAACTGAAAAGGATTATATTTGCAAGCAAGGGAATTCCTCACCAGGTGATACGTGCTATATGCCGTGATCATGCGCTGTCAATTCTGAGAGCCAAAGTGTCAGATGAGAAAACAGAAAAGTATGAAAGAGATCTGAAAAGTAAAGAACTGCAGAAGTGTACATATGTAGAAGGTATGAAATGTTTCGGCACCAAGACCAAATTTATTCCCACGGATCAAGAACAATTTCTGTGTGAGCAAAATGGGCTTGATGGAAGTAAAATGACAGAAGTGCAGACTATTCTTATTGACCATTGTTCTTACTCCAAGTTCAGAGGCGTCAACAGTGGAAGAAGATTGATCAAAACTGACAACTCCTGTGCGTTACTAAATGATGACAGCATTGTGAAGATATCAAAGATAATTCTTCAAGAAGAAACTGAGCAAATTTTTGCCTTTGTGTCTCGTCTTGACTGTTCTACATTTCTTCCCCTTGGTTGCGTAAGAATTCCAGATACTGATGTTGCTCTGAAAACTATTGACTACGAAAGTGTTGAAGTTTTGATGGTTCCAATTTCTTCTCTGAAGAATATTTGTGTAAAAATGGATGTTGTGGATGTTGGATCATTTGTGTCTGTTTTGCCTAATTTATTTAATACTTGCTAATGTTTGTATTTAAGTCGTTTAATTCAGAATGATTGATGAGCAAATTTTGTCTTTTAAGTCAATATTTATGAAAGTGGATGGAGGGTGTTGTTTTTAATGTACATATTGTTTTCTTGCCTGCCCTTGATGTGTTGGTCTGCAGTATCTTATCTTTGTGACAATGTATGCGGACTAATGTAGTTTTCGGCTGCATTATTATTATTCGTGTTTTATTCGTCTTGACAGCTTTTAGATGTACACGAACATCTTAATCTCTTGTGCTAAAATCCATTATGTCAATATTGTAAAAGTGGATACAGTGCATCGTTTTTAGTGTATGTTTTGTCTTGTCTGCCTCCTGATGTGTTGGTCTGCTGCAATTTATTATCTTTGTAACAATATATGTGGACTACTCTATGTTTTACCTGCATTATTATTTCTGTTTTATTATCCTCGACACCTCTTAGAAGTGAATTTATGTTAATGCTACTGCATACTAGCGTGTTGACCCCTTTACTTGAATGGTTATGTTACCATCCCCAATAAAGAAGAATAATTTAAAACTTAGAGAAAAAACTTTTGGTATTTTTTATTTAACGAGTACCGTATTCCTTTTTCTTTTTGCTCACTTCTTTGATTTTTTGTTTTCTGGGAACTATAGATTAAAACAAATAATCCCCAATTTCATACCACACAGAACAATAGGCATTTTCTTATCTTTCAGTTTAGAGTGTTATTTTTCATTGCGGGCAACAGCTTCCTAACCTAGTTTAAAAGCCTTGAAATTTTCAATTTGATCATTATTTTGTGAAACATTATCACAATATTCATTAGACTTGTGAATAAGTGTCAGTTACAAACGGATTAAAAATTCTTTTAAGTGGGTCTCTAATGTTCTCGTTTCTTTTTAACTTACGCTTCTGTATACCTCTGAGGACGGATTCATACCATTCGCTAGAGGCGACCCCACTCCTCGCGGAATCTCAGCTCCAAATTTCTCGCCAATCCTCACGACAGCAGCACTTTTTTCGTAGGGCTGTCCTGACACTGTGCGGTGGACGCACGCCTCGCAATCCAGGAAAGGGCGCAAAGCCGTCTGCATTTAAAACGTAATTTGCTACTTTGCTTCATAATCACGCTTCTGTTGATACTGTCTGAAGATGGCACCCCTGTCGCTTCCATAACCGCCGTCTTCACATCCGCCTTGCTCAATCGGTAGTGCATGCAGTGCATGGCGGCATTCGGCGTTCGCAACGGTCATTGCTCTAGTGCACTTCTTGTCTTTTATTTGCTATACGTTTGTCTGTACGCGTTTATTGTTATCTACTGCAAGATGTTTTTCCTCATTGTGGAATTTGTTGACGACAAAGTGAAAAGGGTGTTAACATCACAAGACATCAAGAACTTCAAGCCTAGGCAAACAAAGGAATTCGACGCTACATTTGAGTATCAGGCGAAATGGCAGAAAAGTGATATTCATAGCGATGGGTTTTGGCCTGCTAAAATCTTGTGCATGGCAGGTAAGATAGCTGTAACGAATACTTCTTCGCAGTGCTTTTTTTACCGGTCGATGTAAGAGGTTAGACTAAGCAAAGCACGTACATTCAACTTATTCAGGTTTCTCTCGGCCTCAGTAGATTTTTTCGTTTCATATATATTGCCTCTCGTTCCCTCCTATTTCTTTTCATTTGCTGTATTTTAAGTCTTCTTTTGAATTTAAATTTTCTGTTACATTCTCCACCTTTTCATATTTCTTCATAGACCCCATTACTGGATGAATGTCCTCTAACATTCCTGTACTGTAATTTTGGGCTGTAGGCGTCCTTTTTGTGCAAACAAACTTGCAACTTGTGGAAAAATAGTAAATAAAATTGTTTACGAAAGTAGCCTAGCTTTATTTACCTCATATGTGTTTCATTTTCAGGCAGCATGAAGGATCTTGAAAATGCTGCTAAGAAAGCAAATGTAAGACCCTTGCCCCCAAATTTCCAGGACATGGTCCAAATGCATAAGAAGCCACTTGGGAAGAAGCCTAACACTAAGGTTCCAAAGAAGAGGCAAACACGATACGTAAGTCTGATTATCTCACGCTAACTGCTGCATCTGAAATTTGTGAATTGTGCTGAAGTGACATTGAATTTGTGTTCTGGTTACAGAGATCAACTGAAAAAGCTGCGTTAGAAGAACGCAAGAAAGGGATGCAAAAGACTGTCGTTCTTGTGGACAACGAAAAGATACAAAAAGAAATGTTTAATTCGGAGCCTTGCAAAGAGCTATCTGTAAGTCTAATTATTACAGTCGGACTGTTTTATCTGTAGTATGAATTTAGTGCAGAAGTGATTTTGAATTTGTTTTTTGGTTGTAGGAATCAATTAAAAAAGCTAAAATGGAAGAGCGCAAAAAATCAAACAAAGCTTACGAAATGTCTCATTCCAAATCATCTGAAGAGCTATCTGTAAGTTTGATTATTTCAAAACAACTATGTGTTGAGTCTGTAGTATGTGTTTTGTGTAGGACTGACTTCAAATTTCTTTTCTGTTTGAAGGGATCAACTGAAAACTCTGCATTGGAAGAGGGACAAAAGATGGACTTCTTTCACAAGAAAGCTTCTAGGGAACCATTTAAAGATCGACCAGCAAGTTTTTGTGAGAAAGAAGAACATAATATCAGTGGCAAATGTGAAGAAATTGATGCATGCGAAGACGGAGATAATGATTCAAATACGTCTATGATGGACAGTGGCAAGTTTGAAGGAGTTAATGCAGGCGAAGATGAAGGTAATGATGTAACTATGCTTGTGGATAGTGATTTGGATGATGAATCAGACCATGACTTTGAGACTTTGAAGAATCTCCATCTGAGGATGATACTACGATATTGCTGGAAAAGATAGCACGTATCAAAAAAGAGTACAAGGCCAGCTTGATGCCCTAGCACAGAGGTGCCGGTGGCGGAGCGTAGTGTGGGCCGCTAGCAGCCGCTAGCCCCCTCCACAGTACACCCGAGTGATTTGGTTCCACCCTTCCACTCGCAGTGCTCGCGCGCGGGATACAAACCAACCAATCAAAGAACGGCGCCAGCGCTACGTCAGTTGCCGCTACAACCGCAACTCTCAGCCGAACGTAGCCGATTAGCGAGCAGAACCGTTCCCCCATAAGAGCACATGTACGGCCCGCCGCGGGCCGTAGGTCTGGCTGGCGGGCCGTGCACAGTGGGTCAGAAATAAGAAAAAACGGCCAAAAGTATATTTTACCAACTTTTTGGCAGGACATAATTTTGCAATGTTTCAATGTTGGGATGAACCAACGAAGCTGAAACAACAAAAGTTTTGAGCCCCTAGTCCATCTACAATGTTCTATGAGGGCCCAAAGTTACAGATTTTTGAGGCCTGCCAATTTGCCTAAAAATGCTAAAAACAGACATTTGAACTCTAGCGATATACAGCCACACACAATAATATCGCGATCAGTGGAACTCGACACTAAATTCATCTAACATTATAAATGTAAAAAAAAAAATCTCTATTTAAAAAAATCAATCGCGTTTTGTACTTTCGACCTTTGTCTTTACTTATCGTTTAAATCCTCTAAAGATTGTAATGCAAGCGTTCACATAGACAAATAAAATCGTGCTCGGTCGTGCGGGGTGTTTCTTTTGGCTTAAATTGCAAGCTTAAATCCAAAGAGATCGACTGCGACTTTTTGCGACTTTATGAGTTTCATGCTTCTTTTCCAACCCAAAATTCTACATTTTTCGTCATAAAATGTGGAGATTTTACTACTTTTTTCAGCGGTTTTCTGATTTTTACCTGTAAAAACGGGTGGCGAGAGTAACTTTCATGCTTTTACATTAATA
>CABIKL010003246.1:0-11204 GCA_902196195.1 Aptinothrips rufus | reverse complement strand
ACTATCACCACTGCACAGAGGGCATCAAACCCCATCACTGCATACCACACACTGCACTGACAGTCATGAAAAACCCTGCATTCCAGGGCAAGAAACACGGAGCGATGCGACGCGTGACCGCTCCGCTCGGGCCCCGCCGGGCATCCCCACAAAAAATAAGCAGACTTAAAATAACAAAAAAACAAAAATGTCGTAAGCAGATAAAACAGCCGTAGAATATGCCCTGATTCGCCAATGCAGAAAACATGGAAACAATTTTTGGCATAAAAACAACTATTGTCAGCAGTCGATAAAAAAGACACACTTGAAGACAAAACTTACTTATCAGACCGCAGCATGCAGCGATAGCTGATTATAGTCCCAAGCACGCCCGCCGCACGCCTGTGCTCTGAGAGATAGGCGAAGCTCTAGGGTATAGCAGTAGGGCCCTCACAGCTGCAAATGAATTCTCACAAGACCCAGAGTGCTCAATGCAGAGTCCAGAGTGTGGGCAGACCCCAGAGATTACGCTCAGTGTGTTCAATCAGATAAGATTTTCGACAATTTTCTTGAGTGCTGGTGAGCTCTTAAATAAGTCCATATAGTGCGAAAGATTTCTGAAATGATCCAGAATTCTGAGTGTAACTGAGTGAGAGAGTTCCTGCTCTGTAAATATTGAGAGTGCATGTGTGCTCTGAAGCCTCTAAGATGCACATTACACAGCACCTCAGAGTGCAGTGTTCAGACATTCAATTGTGAGACCAATACTCGTTCTCTTACTCCAGAGTAGTGGAGCGGAGTAGGGCGGAGTAGTGGAGAGGAGTAAAGAACGCGTAAAAAGTACATCTGTAATTTGGTGTGTATTTCCTTGTCGTAATTAGATTGCGATTTCCGGTGGAAAATATTTACGCTGGATTTTTGATATTTTCCGGTGGATCTGTTTTCCGTCAGAAACATACAGCCCTAAGTTCAAGAGGTTCAAGTTCAATCTCCACGACTAACTAGACTACTCTCTGTGCTCTATTTGAACTTTCCCGGGTAAAGTTTTCGCGCCACACTCAAATTGTCTGTCCGGTAGGCAACATTCGAGGACGAAGGGAAAAGGGGGGGTCGAAACAGACCAAAAAT
The DNA here is from genome assembly GCA_902196195.1 of Aptinothrips rufus. Classification (NCBI taxonomy): domain Eukaryota; kingdom Metazoa; phylum Arthropoda; class Insecta; order Thysanoptera; family Thripidae; genus Aptinothrips; species Aptinothrips rufus. The sequence goes on along the minus strand of CABIKL010003246.1, from coordinate 10,097 downwards.
ACCCGGACGTACTTTATGGACGACCCCTAAGCAGTTTCTAAAAAAGGGCTGGAAACTTTAACGCATGTGCAACCACTGATTCCGTTTTAAAATAAGATCCTTGGAATCACGTTCCGGAGTAAGTTTCCGTCGGAAGTCTTAAAAGTTCCGTAGAAATCATTTCCCGTTGAAATGTTTTCCGTGGAAATCATTTCCCGTGGACATTTTTTCCCGTGGTAATGTTTCCCGTGGAAACTGACTTATTCCTTATCTTTTTTTCACGGAACACGTCCCCACTAAGACACTGACCTTTTTCGAGGAAAGCTGTGCATTTCCATCGGAAAGTAACTAATTTACGTCGGGATCTTCAGCTGGGTTAGCTTATTTTCACGCTTTATTCGATGTGGAAAAGATTTAAAAAATCTTTTCAGGCATTTGGAGCCTTAAGCTCGAGTGGCCAGGCTGCGGACCAATGCGAGTCTGAGAAGAAAGGTGAAAGGTTTTCTTATCTACTGGCCCCTGAATCAGATGTTACCCTTGGCTGCCACAGGACCCCGTCAGGCCGGGACAGGAGGCTGCTTGCGGACCTGGTTTGTTTGTTCGAGCACTCAAGTCTCTTTCAGACTTGCTTGCTTGGGAACCTGCTGGACACAACCCAGCCCAGCACCAGCCTGCCCAGGACCAGCCTGCCCAGCTACAGACGACGGACGACCCCGATGCACAGCACCCCCGTGGGCAGATACCCGCGGTGCCTGGCATTGATTCTCTCAGTGTGATGGGCCTCAGTATAAGGGATCCAGACGAGGCCGTACCGGAGAAGGCGGCCCTGCTGGAGCGGGTGCGGCGGCAGCAGGTGAGTGGCACAGGGCGTCTCCAGCAGGTGAGAGCTCGCCAGGGTACAGCAGAGCGGAGCACACCCAGAGAACGGAGTGGTTGGTTCAAGCATAATATGGTCAAAATCAACAATCTAATGGTAGTCCCATGTAATATGGTTAGTGCTTAGTTCAATGAAAAATTTAAGGTTGTGAAGACAATATTTTGGTTTGGTTTGTTGAGAGCTTGGGGCTCGGAGTTGTGCCCATACTCCACGAGGCGGACAGACACCTCATGTGACGGTGATAAGCCCCACCAGGCATAAATGATCGTATAAATGACTTCACTTCACCAGTACTTCCAAGTCACAAATGACTTACGACTGCTTCGCCAGAAAACAAATGACTGCTAAAATAAAAATGACGAAAGTGTCACGCTTCCTGTAGTGGCTACTCCGTTTTGATACCGATTATAGACCCGTCCAGTTGAAGCCCCTGGGGACGGAAGAGGAAGCAAAGTGAAAGGGGGTTGGGGCGGGGGGGGGGGGGGGGGGGGGGGGGGGGGGGGGGGGGGGGGGGGGGGGCGCATGCTGCGGTGACGCGCAGGAAGCAGTTCACATCATCCGCTTCATTGCCTTCGCATTATGATACAAAATGAATCCAACGTTGCCGAGTAAGGTTCGTCCTTCACAACTTCAGAGCTGCGGTGAAGCGTCATCCCGGTATAGTAAAATAATGGTTGCACACTCAAAGTCTAGTACAAATTTTGTCACTCCGCCCTCCCCCTCCCACCCCCCAATAATATTTAAGAGTAAACCGTTACTGAAACGGGGTCGAAAATTATTGAGATGAAAGTGAAAGCGTTTGTTGGAAGCGATGTGCCTAGCTGTGATCGGGTCGAGATGAGGGCGTGGCGTGGTGTGGCGTGGCGTGGCGTGGCGTGGCGTGGCGTGGCGTGGGGTGGCGAGTGTCGCGGCGTGTGATGTAGGCAGCTGGCGCTTGGACAGGGCGGCAGCTGCGCGGGGCATGCACGGGCACGTGCCATCCCACAGCCATCCGGCGTGGCGTGGCGTGGCGCGGCGTGGCGTGGCGTGGCATCTCACCGCCCAGGACAGCTGCCACCAATAAGCAAAATTGCGCCTTCAAGTGCCATTAGGAGGCATCAGCTGCGGCCGCGACGACACTTGCAGCTGACGGACATCACATCAGGCCGCTTGGAGGGCCAGGCCGGGCCGGCCATCGATAGAGAGAGACAGACAGACGGACAGACAGACAGACAGACAGACAGACAGACAGACAGACAGACAGACAGACAGACAGACAGACAGACAGACAGTGGACTTCATATGTACCGCAGAAAGAGTGCGCACGGAGTACAATATTTCTTTATAATTTCACCGAATAAAAATAAAATAAAATTGGAGCTATCGCCAGAGATATGGCAGCATCTCTTCTAGCGATGGTATATGTAGCGACGCTGAGCTGCCGTATGGTGTATTTTTCCCACGGAACCAACCCTCACCTCCTCAAGATAGGCTGAGACATCTGCTGCGTCGTCTTCCTCGAGGGATGTAATTACTCGAGCGAACGTGTCGAAACAGTTGCATATATTTGAGGGGGCGGCTCTTCTTTGCTTTGCTCTGCTCTGCTCTGCTCCGCGGCGCGGCGCGGCGCTGCACAGGTGGATGCTTTGCACCCGGGAAGACAGGTGGCCTAGCCCGCCTCAAGCGCTGCGCAAGGGGTGTCCGAGGGGTGTCATGCGCGGCAGATGTTGCGCCCGTTGCCGACGATCGAGCGGGCTGGATCTTTGGAATCTTAGTGTGCCTATCGCTATCGCCGCTGTAGATCCGGCGCAGAGAAACCGAATCGAGGCCCTAATGAATTCATTCTGCTGTTTACATATTACTTGACTCGGCCGTCTTCTGTTCCAGGTGCGTGGATCTTCCAAGCAGTGCAGTGCAGTCCGGCTCTCCTGACTAGATGTGAGTTCTGTCAAAGTTCAGGCAGATATCTCGCCGAAAAACAGCTTATCTCATCAGTCTCTTATCTGTGAGTAGTTGCGTGTAGTTGCTGAAAAGTAGTAAGTCTTTTGTTTTCGAACAATGACGAGGAAGTCTGTTTTTCTTAAACGGTGTCACTATTAGTCAAGAATATGTTCCTGAGTCTTTATAAACAAGATAACGCTCTTTCTCATGGAAGTATTCGAGCCAACTCTCTCCGGTATGTCGCCCTAATCATATCCGGTAAATTCACCTGAGACTTAGACTCTAGTTCTAGTCAAGTGAGCTGGGGTATTCTGTTTGAGCTGCGGACGTATTCAGCGAGTGTCGCCCTCTGCCAATAGTGACACCTGTCCAGCCGGCCGCCCCCACCTGTCAGGAAGCGGTTCACCTGTCCGTAGGCAGCTGCTTAGCATCTAGGCGCCCATGCCGGCGGGGCGGCTAGGGGTATACTACCCACCTGTTCCCTGCAGGTGACCCGCCTGGCCGCTGCACACGGCGCGGCGTGGCGTGGCGTGGCGTGGCGTGCATCACCTGTTTTTCGGACGTCATCATTTTGGTCGCCGTTGTGTTGACCCTCCACTCCACCGCAGACCCAGCCGAATGGCATGGGGAACAGAAGGGGGGCTGGGGCGGAAGGGCCCTCCGGATCCAGGCCATGATACCATCTCGATTCACACTCGGACGCCCCCGCGCACAGCGCCACGTGCCCGTGAAAGAGGGGGGGGGGGGGGGGGGGGGGAAGGCTATGCGCAGCCTGCTCGCTACATGCGTGGGAGCGAGTTAGCCTGCTCACCAGGTCAGGTGACCCAGACCCATTTGCACTCCTGGCCCCAACTTGATAACGTGCCTGACCTGGGTGTCGTCTTGATGACAGCCACTCTCTCCCCGCCGTGACGAGCCTCTAGCCAAAGTCCAGAGAAGCTCCCAGCCCCAGCACCCAGCCTCCATAGCGGCGCGTCCATTCTTATGTCAGTTTATACCGAGAAGCTGCCACTCCCACCTTTCCTTTCAGCCTCCTCAAGCATGATTCCCTGGACCCGCCACTGACTGGTGCTCGTCACGCTGCCAGTCACACTGCCCACGTCTCGTCACGTGTCGTCACGCAGCTGCGGTGCGTTATGCTCGCGTCTCGGCGTGGCCCTGGTCTGTCTGCGTCCCCCTCCCCTCCCCTCCCCTCCCCGGCGCGCCCGGCGCTGTGAGGCGGCCATTGGACGGGATGCCTCCGCTGGGCTGCGGCCGGCTCGGCCTGGGGAATGAATGAAGTACAGTCATGAATGAATGAGTCCCACGCCATGGAGCGAACCCGTCCTCAGAATTCGAACTGGCGATACCCCACGCTCCAAAACCTTACAAATACTAAACGTAGATATATATTATTGATTGAAAATTATGTGGCTGTGAGCTCGCATCAACTTAGCCATATACCGCGATTGAATCCAACAGAAACTGGAGCAGAAATTGAGATGTGGCTCTCTTTGTGAGCCAATCTATGTATCAAAATCTGATTAGGCATGGATTAGGTCCTCTTGCTGAGGAAGCAACGATAGAATAGCGCCACTCATACAATGTGGTGGGTAGGTAGGTAGCGGGGTAGATGAACCATGAGAGTGAACGGACACACATTTTCACTCCCGCGAGGAAAAGTTATGCGTCGTAAGAAGATTTTAATCCCGAATTTCGAGAAGAAAAACCGAGAGGGGGACCATCTTTTTATTCCGATATCTACCCCCAAAATGTGAATTATATTTGACAGTGTATAAGTCTCCGAGACGCGCACTGTATTTCTAGCTCTGGCTGCGGCCGCTCGCCTGCTCGAGTCTCGACTGCCGCCGACATGTGTGACTGATGGCAGAGTTTGTCAGTCCACCTACGCTTGCTGGCTGCATATCATCTCCGAGTCGATTCTTTGTTGCGAGAGTACAGGTGCGTTGACCCGGCACTGGCTGTGACTGTCCACCACTCCACTCCAGTCCGTGTCACTCACAGGCTCACACAGACGGCAGGACAGGTGCGTTGACCTCTCACCTCACCTTATGTGACTCGTGTCCAGTCTGCTTGTCAAGTGATCGTCACACATGGCCACCATGCTTATGTGTATTCTTTGCTCGGTGCAGGTGCTTCACACATGTGGTCTGCATACGAGCTCGCGGCCGGGTCGCTGCTCTCTCTCAGTGCAATGTACGTTGTGCGTGGGTCGTATACCCCGAGAAATCTCTCCAGAATATCACCTCATCGTAAATCGGTTTTGCTCTTGGTTTCTGAGTTGTTTTTATCAGAAACTGGGTTTTAGTTTTTCCGCGTGGGTTTCACCGTCATTACTCTTTATGTCTGGTTTCCGTCTGATATGCCGACTCGGGTACTCAGCTACTCCAGTCGTGACTTACGGCCGGCCCCCGCAGGAGGCTCCAGACCGAGGCGGCGGCCCTCCTGGACGTTACCGTCCGATGCCCGGCACCTAGGTGCTGTACCGAGCTACTCGAGTCGTGGCTTACGGCCGGCCCCCGCAGGAGGCTCCAGACCGAGGCGGCGGCCCTCCTGGACGTTACCGTCTGATGCCCGGCACCTAGGTACAGTACCGAGCCACTCGTAATAATACGACTGGACAGGAAGCACGGGGAGTGAGCCGCGCGCAGAAAAACAACAACAAAAAGATACGCATCGCCTTGCTGCTGGCATCGTGTCATCTTACTCAGCAAACAAAAAAAGTTTCCATTTTACTTATAAGTATCACATGTTTGAACAAATTTGGTTCAACACTCTTAAATGCTTGCGAAGAAATGCTTCGCAATTTACGAAGGATTTGAAAGGCATTGTATTACAAAGCATTTCTCGCAATTGCGAAGGATTTTGTTTGTATTTACAAACAAAATTTTTCGCAATACAAACAAAATCCTTCGCAAGATTTGTTCATAGCTTGCGAACTATTTTCGTTGTATTGGGAAGAATTTTCGTTGTAATTACAACGCAAATGTGTTGTAATTGTGAAGAAGCCTGCTTCGCAATACAATGCCTTCAAATTCTTTGTATTACAAAGCAGTTGTTCGCAAAGATTTAACAGTGAGCAGTCGTTTCCAGGGGGCAGCCAGTGTAGTACTTGCTGTGGCCGCGAGCAGCGCTGCGTTCTCCCAAACTCACTTATTTCTCCAGGGCATCCAGCCGAGCGGATGCAGGTAATTTTGAGCCCGATTCATTGAGTTTTTCACCGGCTGAGCGGCGAGACGCCTCCTTGTAGTAGAGCGCCATGAATCGGTAGTAATGAGACAGCGGCATGCGGCTCTCTCCGGGCGAGGGGAGGGAGGGGAGGGAGGGGGGCAGAGCCTTGGGCGTCCGGAGGGAGTCCACAGCAGAGAGTTCCCGTTGTCACTGGGACTAGACAGGCAGAAATTTTGCGACAAAATTTCAGGTGGCATACCCGGAACCGGAGCGTCCTGTCCGGCTCGGTGATTGGTTGGCGGGGCGGGGTGGGGCGCGGCGGGTCGGGCGGCTGCCTGTCGCCAGCCTGTATAAGGGCATGAACTGCAAGTCAAGCCAGGGCCGGGTTCAAATACCTGTACCATCTGGTCATGACTGGCGTGAGGCTGGCTTGCCCCGCGGGGCTGCCAAGCTAGGCTCTAAGGGGTCTGATAGATATGGACATATCTTCTCAGTACCCTAGACGGCCGGAAAGCTCATCCGTGCGACATTTGTTCGGTTTCTGGTGTTCCGACGCGGTATCACATACGAAATGCGCAGTCGCGACGCGACGCGACGCGACGGGGTGGTCCGCGCGGTCGCCTGTGCGGCCATCTGGCGGGTGGCGTGGCGTGGCGTGGCGTGGCCTGGCGTGGCGTGGCCGGCCACTGACTGCCGGGCTAGGCCGGGACCAATAGCGTCGTACCGCGATTAGGAGCGCGAGATGTCCTGAAGCAGATGGCTGCAGATGGTCTACCAGATGTGCATGGCAGGTGTGCACCTGGTCAATGACCAGACCAGACGCCCACCGCGAAGCGCGGCGAGGCTCGGCGGGGCGGGGCGGCGAGGCGGGGCCGGGCGGCTCCACTGTCTGCTTGTTTCGCGTGTTTGATCCTCAGCCGCTTCACAGTTGCCTAGTTCTGGTGGCCTCTCGAGGGGTGTACAGTATATCAGTCATGAATCATGTGTACAAAAATTCTATATTTGTGTTAGAAATATTGATATTTTTCAACGCTTTCGAAAGAAATTGAAGATAACCGGATCTATTTAGCACTGTAGTGGTCTTGAGAAAAGTTAATATCTTTACGATGAATTTGAGCTTATTAGCTCTAATTCAAAGCGAAATTTGAGCCAATTAAATTATGGTTTAGTGCAGATCCCATATCATTTGTCTGTAAGATATTACTTCGTTCAAAGTTTTAGGCGAATGCGCCTGCAGTGACCTCCGTTAGATTCGCTTCTCGTACGGCCGCTTCAAATAATGAATTCTTAGGGTTGATGTGTTTGCGGACAATATGCCGCTGTCAGTTTGCGCCGCGCAGCAGCACTCTGCACTTTTGATAGAATAGTTAATGAACCGCTGGCTTCTCTTCGTCACGTCACGTCACGTCTGATGTGACAACCGTCGCGAAATAGGAACAGGAGAAACCTTTCAACTCCAGCTCTCGCAGTGCGCGCTTCAATCCATCCCCTCCCGTCTCATTCTCCAGCAGCAGGAGCTGACTTCAACTTCAGATGTATTGAAAAATCTGCTCGTACTACCAATAAAACCTCAAGTTTTTTATTTTTCCCGAAAAATGGAATTGCCTTCTCTCTTTCCAGTCGCTTTTTCAGTTATAGGTAGGTTGTGTGTTCCGGACTGTATCGTCACTTGACAGTGACATATCTCTCTCTCTCTCACACACACTCCGCCAATTCATCAACTTTTAGTGTTTTCGCTGCCGCGCCGCGTGCGGGCGTTTATGTAAAAGCAGCTTATAATTCGGAAATATCGCTGCGAGGAGTCACTGGGAGGAGACTGCCCTGCAGGAGTGAGAGAGACACTGCAGGAGTCAGTGAGTGGGAGAGAGACAGAGACACTCCCCGATATGGTTCCCACGCGCGCAGGCCACGCGACTGCACCGACACCCACCCACAGCATTATTATTGTGTGAAGTGCGCGCACACGGACAGTCACGGACAAGAGTGTGTCATCGCTGCCGGGTGATTGGTGCTCCTGCTCTGGAGGAGGAGGAGGTGGACACCTGAGACTGATTAGCAGGTAGGGCCAAGGTGAGGCGCGATGCTTTCTCACAGGTGATCGCGTCGAGGTTCAAGGGGCTGGGTCCCCTCCCTTGATGCACTCTTGGTGGCGACTGTCCGATAAGGGTTGTATTAAAAGACAACAATACAGGGCCGCTCCCCTCCCCTCTATGACCCCACCCCCCCCCCCCCCCCCCCCCACCCCCAGCCAAGGCGGGGTCAAGGCTCATTTTCGCTAGTGAACTTTCCCACAGGCCACGGTGCGTGCTATACGGAGCCTCGAGAACAAGTGAGCGTCGCGGGGAGTCGTGAGGGTGCTGTGTATAACGGTCCATCGCGCTAATTGCAGGAGCAATGTCACTGGGGCGGGGCGGGGCGGGGCTCTGTCATGATTACGTCCCAGTGGGAAATCAGCACATTGCAATGAGCAGCATTAGGTTGAGACTGGAAAGACGTTGATTGAATGTGTTTCATTTGCTAAGAAGAGATAGGGCTTTGCGGAAGCAGGATGAACTCTACACTATGGGTTGCAAAGCCACATGCAATTTCTGAGTTGATACCATCTAGCGTGGAACTAACGCATTGAAACATTTGTGTTTTGGCTATGCAAAAGGACGCCCGACGCCCTTGTTATTGTTGTTGCTTGCGCCATGTTTTTGTTGTTGTTGGCACACGTGCCCTGGATGCTCACTATGTACTACCAGCCGCAGTGAAGCCGAGCGCCAGCACTGCGAGTGTTTTGTTATTGCTAAGGATTATCCCTTTGACGTCCAGCTCCCCACGCTGCAGTACTGTATACTCTCCCACAGCTAGAGCAGGTCGCGTGGGAGCCGCCCTCGGAGCCGCTTGCCCTCGAAAAGACGTACGGTACACGTTTCTGACTTACACCATGCCTTTATGTGGAGCGCGGGCACAACTACGAGCCCTATAGCTCTTAACAAACCAAAATCCCTATTATGGATACAGTTGGATTGGTTGGATGGTTGGCTAAGTACTCTAGCCAGTTATTCTGTCACCAAGAGCAGGAATATAGGTCTTCCTCTGCGCGTTAAAATTAAGGCTCAGCAAGTCGCATGTATTTGACAGTGATTGCTGATTGATAGGTAGGAGACTTTACGTCCGAAGTACGTATGGTTATTGTGTTCCGTCTCTAAATGTGGGCGTGAGAATGGCAATACCGTAGGCACGTGCGGAGGGGGGGGGGGGGGGGGGGGGGGGGACGGAGCAGACGACGGAGTCTAATGGAGTCGCCATCAGCGCACGTGCTCGACCCGTGTTGCACTGCCCTTCGCAGCCCGCCACGCCCCGCCACGCCCCGCCACGCCCCGCCACGCCCCGCCACGCCCCGCCACGCCTGACCAACCGAGGCAACACTCCGTTTCAGACAAATTACAAACCAATAAACCACTTTATTTTTGAAACCTCTCGACCGATTGTTTATGGGGGACTGCCAAGTCTCTCCCTCTGCACCCCAACCCTGCTCTGATGTGTCATTTGGAGCTGTTTTCCAGAGTTTTGAAGCTTGACCGCGGCAAATTTGTAGCAACTTGCCGTGTCGCAGAAAGTCCATGAAATGTATCAGGTTTTACCGCACACATTCATTTTCAGGAACTTGTGCTGTTTTCACCGCGCAAATTTTCTGGAACTTGTGTTATTTTCACCGCGCAAATTTCCGGAAATTTGTTTTGGCGAGGCAATTTATCCACGAATGTATGATAGTTTCCGCACGATAATTTAGGTCACGAGGCGAGGCGGGGCGTGGCGTGTCGAGGAGTGCAGTGCAGTACTGTGCTGGTGTGGTCCAGGACTCGGCCCAGCTGCACACCAACACGTGCATCCTGCCATGGCATGGAGGCTGCCAGGCTGTCCAACTCAACGCGCCTCAGCCTGCAGCCATGCTGCAGCTGCAGGAAAAGAGGCTGTGTTTTTTGGAAGGGGCTGCAAAACAGTAAGGGGGTGCTGGCGGCAGGGCATGGCATGGCAGGACAACCAGCCCAGCCACCCACTGAGCATCTGGCTGCTGGAGCTAGCGCCCTCCTATATGCGCTTTGAACGGCCCAGCCTGGAGACGCTGCCTGTAACGCAACGATACTTTACCTAAGAGAGAGAG
>CABIKL010003245.1:0-11204 GCA_902196195.1 Aptinothrips rufus | reverse complement strand
GAATACAATAATACACCATTGTCTGGAATGGATGTCTCTCCTGCGCAGATCCTAATGAGTAGGGCATGTCGTACCCTAGTTCCAAACCTAAAACGAAACCTGGAACCAAAAATAATAAATGTCAAGCCAATGCTAAAGCGTCTCCAGGATAAAATGAAATCCAAGCATGATTTGCATGCAAGGCGCAAACCTGTCCAGTTTAAAATAGGTGACAATGTTGTTGTTCGAAGGGGGAAGAAATGGCAGAAGGGTAAAATAATTCTGAAACATCCTGCTGATAGGAGTTACATAGTTGAGCTGTTAGGGGGAACGCAATTGAGGAGAAATACCTACCATTTAAAGCATTCACTGACAAAACCTGATAGGGTGGACACTGGTGTAAGCCAGATGGATGGTGATGTTGAAGAAATTATTGCCAACATGAATTGTGGGCAAAATAATGCTTCAAATACTCCTGCAATTCCCACTGCTCGAACTAACCCTACTGTTCCTCCTTCATCAACAGGAACAACGCAAAGCAGATCGAGATGGTCTGGGAGACGTGTGAAGAAACCGCTCCGATATGATGAAATATTTTAATCAAAATACTTATATTCCAAAAGATTGTAATCAATGCCAAAATATAACCAAAGTAGTTGTAGACAACTTGTTGTGTGTTTATTAACTATCAATTGTTTTATATGCCATGTTACCAACATAACATTTTTTAAAATATAAGTTGTAATTCTATCTCGGAAGGGGAGGTGTTGTGGTTACTGTTGGTACTACTGGATTATGGCTATGTGGGTTACAAAGTGAAGTCTGTGAATAAGGTGACTGTCACTTGTTTGTCTCCCCACCAACTTGCATATGTTTTAAATAAACTAGCTTCCTAGTATTCCCCGTGCTGCATCATTACATTGATGAGTGCACTCCTACATTAAAATATCAAAGCAACCTATTCTTAAAGACCGAATAGAACAGAAAGAACGGGAGGAAAGACTTCACTGCAAATTATTACCAAATATTCCACATCTTATTCAATAACTGAATCAAATCGTAAGTAACGTGTTCATATTAGGAACTAGTTACTCTGTATACGCTCCCCGCCACTTGCCTAGCACTCGCCGCTCCCAGCGTTGCCAACAATCACCATCATTGAAGTAGTTTTTGCGATACAATGTAGCGAATTACTTTTCTATTTCATATTTTTAACTATTCGCAACACATTCCCGACACCAGTCTCATCGATAAATGTTTACATCTGATTCTGGAACTTCTGCAGTAACTCTAACATTTCCTAGGCCACAGCAAATAATTGTGGTCTTTTATGTTCTTTCAAGTTTTTCTGCCCTTCAATATCAATGGTATCGTCAAATTTTGTTTTTGTAATGGATTGATTCAGTAGTCTCAGCTATCAACAATATCTTCATTCAAAGATGTTTTCTTATCATTTGGTATATATTTGTTACATATATGCCTTTTGATACTAGCATCCCCCAGGGCTTTAAGCCCAGAAAACAGGAATCACTCATTAGAGGAAGAGCATAACAAGTGATTTCTTTCGTTAAACGAAAATCTAAGTTCCTTAGGAAAAACAATAAACCAATCTTCAAGACTGTGGCTCTGTACTGTCTGGTCTTAGACACCATTGGCGAGACGTCTCCGTCTTGTTACTCCAGTATAGAAGAATGATGGACCTTGTGGAGTAGAAAATTTTCGGTGGGAACGTCAAAATTTATCGTGTGCACGTGAAGAAACGGGAAGCCGAACTCATGGATATCGGTGAGTAACGTGGACTATAAACTACTGCTACTGCCAAGCATACCTGAATGTTCGCAGATTGGAACTGTACTGCCATCTTGTCATTAGATCACAGGCGCCGCTACAGGTTTTTATTAAACCTTCGACAAAATGGCCACAAGCCAGCCTTAAAATATGGTACGAATCTCTGGACAGTTCCAGCGAGACATCTGGAAGTGTGTGGGAATCTGAAGGAAGGTGGCCAGTCTTAAAAATAATATCACTGTCATCTGGTGTCTGTGTTGTGCATTGTTGCGATCTCGCTTTCTTAAGAGCTTAGCATTAAGTTGAACTTTTGCGGCACACTCGCAACTGCCTCTGATCTTGGTCATACTCATTTCATAACACGGTGAAGTTATCTATTATGGTATATCTCTTTCCAGAACCACAGCAGGATCGCTTAGAGGCAGAGGCTTTAAAGCTGATCGAATCCACTGGTGGAAAAAGGTCTGCCAGCTTTGAGGAGGAAGAATCACCAAAGAAACTATAAATGTAAGCTTTAGCAAATGCTTTCATCGCGTTTTTTCTCATTTATATTGCAATGTTGTTGCCACGAGAAAATGCCTTATTTTTAGTTGCAAGTCAATCTTTTGTACGGTTCAAGGAAGATCTTGTTTCATTTATTTTTTCTTTGTGTTCTTTATCGCTGATTCAATGTGACCAAGTAAATCATAGAGGGAAGTGCATTCACCATGTTGTGAAATGTTTCCGACGTTTAAGAGTAGCCACTTGAAAAACTTTCGCTATTTTCTTTTCTTTTTATTGATTCTCATTTATATTACAATGTTGTTACCACGTGGAAGTATTTATTTTTAATTTAAAGTCAATCTTTTGTACGATTCAAGAAAGATCTTATTTAAATTTTGTTTCCATAAAAATGATTTAATGCGATCAAGCAAATCGTAGAGGCAAGAACACATTCAACATGTTGTGAAATGCTTGAGACATTTAATAGCAGTCATTTAAAAAACTTCCTTTCTGTTCCTTTCTTCTTATTCATTATCATAAATTTATTAATCGCAAGTGATAATTGGTGGAAACACAGAATATACATGTGTCAGTGTACATCGTTCAATACACCACAAAGTACAAGCTGACTTGCACCATTATTACTTCCTAGGCTATTAATATGCCACCTTGTACATTGTGATATATTGACCTGTTGTATCTGACACTGTGATACACTGCATTTCTTGTGCTATTTTTGTTTTGTGCCTTTTTTTACATGGGGCTGTCTGTTTCGAGGCGCTAGCGAATCGCTGGGGATTTCCTGTGAGCTGGGGCTGTCTCTTTCGAGGCGCTGCTGAATCGCTGGAGGGCAGGCCACTTACCCTCCGATGCCCACATTACTCAAACCCATACCCATCCTACTGTACCCAGCAATCACCATGATCAGATATTGCAATTGAGACTATCATTTCTGCAATGGATGAAGACATTCTATGGTGGGGCCATGTGATCATGCTGCAAAGTCAGTGATGACACATTTCTGTGCTAACGCCCCGCCACGCCCCGCCACGGCCGTGTGCCTACGTAAGCACGCCGCCCCGCGTAGCCCCGCTATTGTGAATGTTGCAGCCAGAGAAAATGCTTTTGAGAATGAAGAGATGGATGTGGTGATGAATATTTGTGTAGGAGTGTATATTTGCACGTGTCGTGCAAACAGCACTGCCTTGCACGACTCGCGCGGGCAGCTGTGGAACGGCTATTTGCACATGTCCAGGGTAATATATAACATATAACATTTACGACTACAGATATATACTTATTTACATACGCCCACGTCCGAACAACGCGTGCGATTCTTTTTTGGCAAGAATCGTGCAAAGCTGTAAACAATAGTTATTCGCACGAGCCACTGTTGCCAAGTTGCGCGCCTGAGTCGCGCACTTTCAGTTGTACTCCGACAAAGACCGGGAACAACCATTCATTTACAGGAAATCGTTTCAAATACAATAATTTTGAGTAAAATAGAATAATATTCGATGGATTTGCAAGCATAAGACATGCAGGTGAAAGAAACAGTGCCTCGGACTACTTTTACATGGCTGGTTGAGTACGGCAAGAGAAGTACTTCGAACATTCATTTCAAGGGCTCAAAGCGACCCATCCACAGTATTATCAAAAATTTGTGTTACCTTTGTATCGGGCTGTTCCGTGGACCAAATGCATCTAACTTACGGGGGCACATGGAAAACTGTGCTGAAATTATTAACCAGCACTGATTTTTCATCAGAAAAGTGGAGTATCTCAAGTCATGTTGATCTCATAAATGAGAGAATAAGTAGCATGAAGCCTCCACTACGTGCGCCCCCCCCCCCCCACCCCGGCCCCCGTCTCACTACCCCTCTCGCCTCCCGTCCCGCTCCCGTCTCGCAACTCATATCGCCCCCCTCTCATTTTATCACGGGGAGCTCCTTTCTTGGTCCTATATTTCCGCTTATTGTTGCTAATTCAAATGATTGCAAGGGAACTTTTTCAGATGTCCTTCACCGATTTGTAGCTGAAGTAGGACAACTTGAGGAAGGAGTGCGAGTTTTTGTAAATGGAGAGTTTGTTGTTCTGTATGCTACTGAAGTTACAGTGAAAGCTGATACCAAAGCAACTCATGAAATTCTGGGGGTTTTGGCAGCTGGTGCTTGTCATTTTTGTCGACAATGCATGAACTCTCGTCAAGAACTCCGTCGTTGAAAGATGGTGAAAGAAAGGCGTACTCCAGCCCTCACAGAACAACAGCTCCTACAGCTGACATTCAACCCAGAATTCAGAACATGCCTTCATGACACAAATTATTTTAGGGCAGAATATAACTGTAATTTTTATTTTCTTCATGATGGGGCTGAGGGAGTGATTCCTATGGTGACTTGTCTGTGTCTGAAGAAATTTATTGTAACTGACCATTAGTTCGCCATTGGTGATTTGAACCTTGCTAATTCAATTGCCTTCCATTATGGTACACAAACCATGAGAGACAAGTCTTATATTGCATTTTCTGTCGATTCACTCCAACAGGCACACAGGGCCCACAGTATTGAGCAGAATGGTGCTCAGATTCTTGTGCTGCCTTTTCTCTTAGACATCATAGCTGAAGGCGGAGTTGAAGAAGACAATAAGCACTTGCGACATCTCTTGTTGTTGTCCAAAATTTATGACATAGCCAGTTCTCCACGAATCCATAGAGGAGTGATACCTTATCTACCGAGGCTCCTAGATCAACTTTGGCGAAGCTGGTATGTTCTTCTTCCTACTGTTTATCCCACCAATAGAGTTCACCATTGCTTTCATCTGCAAGAGAACATTTTAGAAATGGGCCCTCCCAGACAGTTTTGGCGTTTCCGTGATAAAGGGAAAAATTGTCCAGTTCAAGGCCACATCACTGTTTGCAATACCTTTAAAAACCCACAGAAGACTTCCATGAAGCAGGCCGAAATCTATCAAGACAAAGTGTGGGGTACCCAGGATGACACAGCGGCGAGAGATTCCAGCTTTATAAAAAAATGAGAAGTTTTTGTCAGAATTTTGCCTTGTCACGATGACGTCAACGTGTGGGCAGTATCTTAAAATTTGTTTTTAATGATGCCGTGGACTGCCGCAGTGATAGTGTGCTCTGAAATTCTTTAGTCGAGTGTTTCCTCCATGCTGTGTGTGTGTGTGAAAATCAGTGACTTATGAGTGCGTTACCCGCCATGCCACGGCACGTGTTCAAACCCTTGCGTCTTAGGCGATAAGTTCGAGTGATAATCTCACTAGTCTCATGTGGGCCTGTTCAAAAGGGTACCCCAAGGACGCTTTAAAACGGAAGTGTGAAGAAAAACACAACTTCTCTCATATCCGGTTTGGCTGGCTTGTTTCGAATGAAAACATTTGCACCTGCTGCTGAAGATTACGTCTAAAAATGTTTACATTATGCACTTCAGAAGACGCCCTTACTGGCATGTATGTTGCCTAATAACAGCTGCTGCAGATAAAATCATTGACTAAGGTTAGTATAATTACTTATGAGATGAGACATTGTTATTCCTCATGTACTTCAAAGGTGCATTTTTTTTCTAAGGCTGATCCTGAGAAGAGGCACGTGCCTACACACCCACTAGAAGGAGTCCTCACAACAACAAAATTTAAAAGCTCATTCCAAAAGCCATTGAGTGGAAAATGTCCAGGCTTCTCTCCAAGCAGAAAGGCTAAGACTTTTAAAGACCCCACAAAGGAAAGGTTGAAATTTTCAACAATACTACCAAAGGCATTCAATGATAAAACTGACAAGTGGGCAGAGGCTTTGAATATTCTCATCGAGAACAAAATGAACCGTAAACTTGTCTATTACGGCAAATGTGGGATGGGATATGAAGTTGAACTTTTGCGGCATGCACAAGGTATTGTTAACTGTTTCTGATATTGGTTATACTCATCTCATATCACGGTGAAGTTATTTATTATGATATATCACTTTCCAGAACCAAAGCAGGATCGTCTAGAGGCTTTAAAACTGATGACCATAATACTTGTTGATAAAAGAGTTAACATTCAGCAACCAGTCAGTACTTATTCTTATAAACATGTTTCTATTATTGAAATTTTGACATTGTTTGTCAGAAAAGAAATTCTAATGGAATATATTGAAAATCTTGGGACATCACAGGGTGGGATGTTATCCTCCTACACAGACGGCGACCAGTACAGAAGACATCTATTTTTCAGCTGTATCGCCATGCATTTGAATTAGTTCTATATTATGATGATGTTGAAATTGCAAGAATGGCAGGGGCAAAGGCAGGTGATCACCGATTGGCAAACTTCTTGGTAGATATTTTAAATCTACCTCCTGAAATTAGCTCCTTTCTTCGTTCTATCTTTCCTCTTATTCTTGCTAATTCAACTGATTGCAAGGGAACTTTTTCAGATGTCCTTTGCCGATTTGTGGCTGAAGTGGGACAACTTGAAGAAGTGTGAGTTTTTGTAAATGGAGAGTTTGTTGTTTTCTATGCTACTGTAGTTGCAGTGAAAGCTGATACCAACGCAGCTCATGGAATTCTGGGATTCTTGGCAGCTGGTGCTCGTCATTTTTGTCGACAATGCATGATTTCTAGCCAAGATCTACATCTTTGAAAGATATTTTTGGGTGAAAGAAAGGCGTACACCAGCCCTCACAGCACAACAGCTCCTACCGCTGACACTCAACCCAGAATTCAGAACATGCATTCATGACACAAATTATTTTAGGGCAGAAAATAATTGTCATTTTTCTTTTCTTCATGATCGGGCTGAGGGAGTGATTCCTATGGTGACTCGTCTGTTTCTGAAGAAATGTATCGTATCTGACCATTAGTTGGCGATTGGTGACTTGAAGCAACGTTCCTTTATGGTACACAAACCATGAGAGATAAGAGTATTTTCTGCAAGATCTGGTCGACGAAGAGGACAATCCTCGTATTGTGAAAAAGTGCATGAAGAAGGCAAAGGGCTGCTGTCTACACCTGAAAGGAGTGCTGGGCCACGTCGCAACCCTCAACCCCGGCGATGAGTGGGAGCTTCGCGTCGAGTGGCGCTTCATTTATCAAGAAGATCTAGGAGACGGGAGCTATGCAGACAAGCACCATCTTTAGTCATGTGAAGACAATGGAGCGGGTTGTCGGTCTTTCAAACAACAGCTGGGCTCTGGAGCCTACTTTTCCTGCAAACGAATCAGAGTATACTAACAGATTAGGAGATGCGCACGCAGCGTGGGTGCTGCAAAAGAAGTGGAACAAATTAGATGCCAAAGCTCAGCAAGAAAGTAAACGCCAGTTTGTAAAGAAGGGTTTGCCAAATTACGAAGACATCCGAAACTACTTCGACCAACCTGAAAACATCGACAATGTCATCAAGAACCTTAAATGGGTAGAAGAGTACGCGGAGAAACACGGACGTGCCATCACACTAGGGCACGGCCACGTGAATGACCGCAAACTGGCTGTTCACTGGAATGTCGTACAGTAGAAACTCGAATTTAGTCCTCAGGTCGGGGGGAGGCCTTGGACTAAGTTGGAATAGCCGAAAAGGTTGCCAACATGTTTCTAAGGGTGGAATTCGCACCCAATTCGGCCATAAACGGCAATCGTCCTAGCGCAGGTAGAGTGAGGGTTTTGTCTTTCGCTTTGTTCGCTCTTATGACACGTCAGTCATCTTCCTTACTCGGGCCTCTTCGGGTCTTAGGGGAGAGGTGCCTAAACCTGGTGCTGGGGGGCCCGGACGTAAAACCGGACTAACTCCGAGTGGACAATCTTCGAGTTTCTACTGTAGTGCGCTTTCTAGCGAGCTAGCTACCAACTCTAGGAGATCCAGTTGTGTGAAGCGGGCATAACAATGCAGGAGTTCCGCGAAAGTGTTTTCATTGGCGAGAATTACCAAGTCCCTTTTGGCGAGAATTACCAAGTCACTAGTCGCGACCATAAAAAATGGTGAGCATGGAGAAGATAGCTTTATTATCTGTTCAGCCGAGCACTTCCTTTGGGAAAGATACTTTGCCCTCCGCATGATGTGTCGGAAATCTGGCGATTGGCCACTTCGTGGCCACAGAGCGCACTACGCCTGCACGAATACGCACGGTGATTGCACTACGATTGCACGGGGTCACACAACGAATGCACTACGATTGCAGGGGTGGCAGGACCGGACGGTTAACATAAATTAAAAGTGTGGCACTAATGGAGAGTTAACATAAGTTTAAACAGTGGCACTAATGGAGGGTTAGGACAATTTAACCAGTGGCACTCCTGAACAGTTAACATACAACGAGTTAACATACAGTAGGTGGGACTCACCGCTAGACGAAATTGTACTGTTGTAGGCCGGTCATATTGCGACGGGGCCATCACACTGGCACAAGAGTGTGATAAGTCATCGCACTTTTCCTAGTGCAGGACAGCATAAATTTTTTAATGTAGGACGGTAAAAGTGCTAGATTTACAGACCGATCCCCCTGCGCATCAGACTAGGCATTCTGGGCGTTTATTTCTCAATCATGTTTCTATAGTTTCGAATTATCTACATTCAAGTTTATGTATTGAATTTGTTGCTTTAATTCTGTGCACAATTTTGTTGCATTTTATATCAGTGGCACTGCTCAGTATCCTCCGCTGTAAAATTAAATCATAGTACCTGCTTTTGTCAGCTGTCCAGAGAAACCGCAGAAGAAACCCGCCACGACCCGCCACAAAGCCACTGTCTGGCTGCGGTAACCTAACCATGTGTACAACTTACGGAACTGTGTGTTTCGTTCTTCACTCGTGCAGGGTTTGAGTTGACGTTTACGTGCAAATGCTTGGAAGGCAAGTGTAAAACATAGACAAACTCTCTTTCTGAACGAAGCCGTCATTTGTAATAACAAAAGACAAAACAAAAACCTGCTTTTCTGTAGTTGCACAGTGCATTACAAGTTTTTTTTTTACATTGCACCGAGTTATGTATACCATATACTGTAAACCAGAATATTAACAGTTACTTTAAGACCTAAGCAGCACAACTAAGATTCAAGATCAATGCGGGATGATACAAAACATTGTAAAAGGAATTTAAAAAAAAAAAATGGGTAAAGATAATTCTAAATCTCAAATATCATTTCAGCTTGAAAACCTCGCAACCCTTAGAGTCTTTGCAGTTGTCGCAGAGCACAGTGACGCCCGGTAAGACGCTGCGCACCGCCTGTAGCTGTGCAGTGCAGCTCGGGGTAATACCAAACATACTCTCAAGGTCGGTTGGTAAGTGGTGGAAGTAGCCGCTGGAAGGCCTCAGCAGAATAAGGCGTCGCAGCGCGCGCAGGCCGCACTGGGCGAGCAGCAGGTGCAGGTTGCTACAGGTGTACCAGTCGACGTGCTTGCTGGGTCCGGTTATCATCAAGGTCCTGCCGGTCTTTACAGGCGGGGGCGCGCCAACGCACAGCTCCACCTCTCTGAGCGAGTTGCCGTGCTGGCGCAGCAGGGACAGGGCCGCGTCGCGAGGCAGACACACCTTCAGCCAGCGCAGTCCGCTGGAGCCGCCGCCTGCAAGGTGATGACAAATCATCATCATTTATTTTCATCATATGCCGGTACACTCAGTTTACGGTCGGAGTGTGAAATAAAGGTACAGACAGAGCAACAGATGAACGACGCTTTGGAGCCGGTGCTGGAACCAAAAACTTGCATGTGACCACTCATATGAGATCATGGCAAGTACCGAAGTCGAGATAAATCCTCAAGTAGTGTTCACGTGTTCAAATACCAGCTCCAGGGGGGTGTTCAGTTTCGACGCTGAACAATAATTACCCACACTGACCCTAATTTTTATATAATGAACCAACATTCGTAAAGGCTACAATAATTATTTTTAAAAATTCTATCAAAACATGTGCTGTAGGAGTCTAAAAATTCAGTTTTCTGATAATTAAAGCCTGGAGCTGACAATTTAACACATTTCTGTTAAATGTAAAATTATTAAAATTAGTGAAGGGTCGAAACTAATGAACAACTGTCACGTAGAGAATCACCAACGCGCAATGGTATTCAGGATAATTATTAATTATTTATATCCAGACTCTGACTAACGCATGAGTTGATTTTTTTTTTCATTTCGCAATGAAATGTGATGAAGTGTGTCGCAAGTTTATTAAAGTTTACTTGTCAGAATTTGAAAACAGCAGAGCAATTTGTTTATATTTGACCCTTTCCTGTGCTCTAACAAGCAACGCCTACGAGTTGTCACACCCCGTTTTTGTTCATTTTTTGCACCAAGAATACACACATGCAAAAAAGTTCGTCCTAATGAGTATGCCTCTAATCGTACACGCCTTGCCGACTTTCGCCCCTATGCTTTTGCTAAAGATAGCCGAATTCGAATGTGCACGAACTTTTTTTTTCAGATGTTGTAGACCGCATACAGACACTACGCGAAAAAATGAAGGAATCCGGGGTTTGACAACTCGTGGCCGCAAGTTTTTAAAAATCTTGAAATTAAAGCATTGGGGTATGTCACTCTTGTCAGTTTTGGAAACCAATTTCTTTTTTACATTCATGCCTAGGTCCATATTATTTGCCATCCCAAAATATTATGGAATATGCTAGAGCACCATAAGGGTTTAAAGAGTGCATCACATCACATCACATCACATTTTTAAGTGGTTAGGTTAGGTTGCATTGCATTTGGGTTGGGAAAGAGTGGAACAGTGATTAAATATCATGGGGGAAGATTTCATTTTGTATCGTCAGCTTTCTGACGAAAACCTCGCACTGGCCGTCTTTCAAACAAATAGAAATAATTAAAAACCGTGAAAAAGTAAATTGGTCTCTGGCAGGTATAGATCAAGTTCATTAATCGAAAGCAAATCCGAGACTGGGTGATTCTAGGATTAGGCGTCATTTTTGGACCCAATATACTTTTAAAAAAAAAAAGTTTTATTTTGTCACGAA
>CABIKL010003244.1:0-11205 GCA_902196195.1 Aptinothrips rufus | reverse complement strand
AAGGGGGCCCCCCCCCCCCCCCCCTAACCCCCTGGGTCCGCGGCTGGTCTATTGCTCGCTACCCTTCAAGTGTTGCAAAAGTTTTCGATCACAATGAAATGATTCTCGTCGGGACGCTACTCCTCCTGGAGGATCGTCAGACTCCAGCCTGGATCCTTCGCGGTGACGTCATACAAGAGGCTAGCTACTCCGACCATCTGGACGTTATGCTTCTTTAAGCATAGTATTTTCAATGGATGGCGCCATCATTGCCAAGTGGAGTCGCGTCTGTCCAAAACACTGCGGTGTATAGTTCGTTCCATCGTAAAGAGTTGCCGGCGAGGACACTCGCGGTGAACGGCGGGGTACCCTGGGTGGGTCTTACTTTGAAATGTACTTTACTCGAGTGGCCGGGCCACGCTGCTGGCGAGCTGTGGGCTTCCGTTTACCGCGGTATAGTCTAACTGCCGTATAATTGACGAGACTTCCTAGGTATAGCTCGTCCCGCTGTGAGCGCGATGTATATATATATATCCGTTTGGGTAATGCATAGGTTGCGCTTGTCATTACCGCATTACACGGACCGCACGAGCACCGAGCACGTGAGCCGAGCCGAGCCGAGCCGAGCCGAGCCGAGCCGAGCCGCGCGGGTCAGTCAGAGTCAGAGCTACTAAAGTCAACGTGTGATGGGGATAGAGTGCCCCGCGCGCGTTGACAAGAGCGAGAGAGACAGATACATCAGCTTCCCGATCCTGTCCGGTGGTGTCTGCCTCGGATGATTATGGTCCAGGAACCTGCTGCGCTCACCACAGGCTCACCGCCGCTCATTACAGCCGCCTAAAGACAAGAGGACCGCCATTTATTTCCGCGGGGGAAGTTCAAGGTCGCGAAGATAAGCAACTCGCGAATGGAATGGATTGGAGCTGCTACATTTACTGCTTCTGAATCCTCGACGGGTTATCGAGTAGTAATGGGAGGTTCTAATTACAGTATCTCCGCCCATAAACCTTGAAGTATTTGTGAGTCAATAGGGAAGAACAATTACTGCGAATCCCGTATCGTATCTTCCCGCCGCCTCAGGGTGCTTCATTTCTATGATGAGGGGTCATCCATAAATTGCATCTTCTCCGAAATGAAGGGGAAGGTTGCGACTGCGGGAAAACGCTCCAAGTTCAACAGGGGAGGGGGGGGGGGGGGGGGGGGGGGGGGGGGGGGGGGGGGGGGGGGGGGGGGGGGGGGGGGGGGGGGGGTAGTCCCCCGCACTGTTGGGACGTGATAGGCAAACCGTTGCTATAACGCCTGTAAGTAAGCAAAACACGTTAGGAAACGCTCCCCAAAAGTTAAGTCTCGGTTTTGGGTTCTGGGGGAAGTAGACTGCAAAGCTGAGAAAAATACGGATATCGATTTGAATACAACTTTTATCAGACGAAGAACATTTTACGCTTATTGCAAATGATCCGAAAATTTTCTTATTTGATAACAATTGGATTAGATTAAGAATGCCCTACATTGGTAATAGTAAATATCCCTGGCACGCATATATGTTGTACCTCGCCATGTTTGTCTTGATATTTATGAATGATCCCTGCTCGCTCGGTGTGCTCGCTCGTATGGTCGTTGATGTGACTGTCGTATGATATGTAACTTTATGGACCTCTTCACGAGGTGAATGGGATCCTTGCGCCGCACTGCCACGCCGCGCCACGCCACGCCACGCCACGCCACGCGGCTCTCCGTCCCACGCCCTTTTCACGATCAAGTCCGCGATGGAGCAATGCGGTGCGGTAAGCCTCCCTCCTCTGCGTGCAGAGTTAGTTAGTCGTGAGTTGCGAGCAGCAGGCTGAGCAGCAGGCTGAGCAGCAGGCTGAGCAGCAGGCTGAGCAGAGCGCACCGCGACTCGGGAGGCTGTACTGGCTGGACCATGTGAACTCTCTGACTTAGGACGCCCGGTGAGTGGAGCTTACTTATCACTGGCGAAAGAATCGGAGCTTGGCGGCCGCCAATGTTGTAGCCCGGAAAACGACCAATATGAAACTTTACGTATATTTTTATTTGAAAAATATCTGAATACGTACAAAAACATATGCTCTTTTAAAAAATTTCGAAAGAAAATTCATCGGTTAACTTTTGAATTTTTATTTTTATTTTGTCAATTTATACAGAAAAATTCTGACTGTACGTTTCCTTATGCTAAGATTCCAGTTGTTTGGCATGAAAATTCGCTCGATCGAATAGCACATCTGAGCAGCCGATTTGTTTACAGAATGATAGTACGATTACGAAGCGTGGGATAAATTCTTCTTCACAGTATGTGTCATGTTTCTCAAAGATTAAGATTATTTTTGACATAAATATAATGCAAGTTCTTAGGGATTCATTGGAAACTCGAAGAAGTCTAGAAAGCAAAAAAATGTTCTTCCCTGTGTGACTGGCCTAGGCATACTTCATTCTTGTTATCCAGTCAGGACCGAAATGTTTCTGACAGCCATAACCTCACCTCACTATGACGCTACTTTGAGGAGTCAGACCTGTGACGGAGAGCAAACTGTCGCTGTAGAGATGAGCAAATAGACTTTCGCGAAACTCGCCGTGCTTTCCCGGCGTGCAAACACTCGGCCGTGTGTCCCCACTGGTCACTGCCCGGTGCCCCCGCGGGTCACCTCAGGTCAAATCTCAGGAGGTTCGGGAGGTCATTGCCGCGACGTACGACATTTTGATCTGAGAACAGAGTGCCATCGCAACATGATGCTCCGACGAAACAATCCGGGGGAGTGTCTGCATGCAAAGTGGAAAGAATACAGCTTCCCACAGGGGCTGGGAGTTACTGCTGTGTGAAGTGCTGGTTCTCTCTGCAAGCGAACGAGACTCGCCAATCGAGCGTGGTGTTTTTTCCCCTCGCAAACAGCTTGGAAATCACAGACCTTTTGTTTGACGACGGCTTTAACGTGTCGAGTTTTTAGAAGGCGCTGGCACTGGAGATGAGCGCGGCCAAAGAATATCACCTGCTGGAGGCTGGAGGCATCCGATGAATGGCTCCTTCTGGTGCTGTTTGCCTATGCCTCCTCATGGGAGATGCCAGGAGTGTTTTATGACCAGTCACTTCTTCTCGGTAGTCGACAGCAGTTCCATAAGCAGTCCCATATCTTTGAAATGCGTCCTCTTCACTTAGAGGAGAGTATCGATAAATTCTAGTTTGATCCTTTATTGATCTTCTCCATTTGATGACATCTTCAGTCGCGCTGATGATATCGATTGATTTAGACGGCCGAGTGCGGGAAGTTGACAGTGTATCCAGCGTTTCTATTCGCATTCCAACCGGCATTGGCATTGCACGCACATGCGGCACATGTCATAGTAGAGTTATGATGAGGTCACGGCTGGGTTGTAGCGGGGACATTGTGTGTTTGTTCTTGAGATCATTCATTCATTCATTCAATCATTCATTCATCCATTCATTCATTTATTCATTCAATTCCAGTTAAAGGCGATGCCATGGCATGGTAGAACTGCTGAAGCAGGAGTCGCACTTGCCTGATGTTTTGACTTGTTCTTGATTGCTTCTTGTACTAAATGTCTCCTTTTCTCTTTCTGTTGCAGCTAAAATGAAGTTTTTGTTACCTCTAGTCGTTTGGATATTATTAGATACAAGTAGAACGGTAAGTCTTTGAATACTTCTCTCGTTATTAACACCCTCAGCTGCCGAGCGTGACAAGCACCTCACCGCTCACGCTCCCCGCATGTTCGACCTGAGCGCTGCGCTGTCGCTTGTCACGCTCGGCGGGTGAGGTTCAGGTGGTGGTGAATGGGATACGTTCGGTTTGATAAATTGTAGTCCCAGCCCCCCGCCCCCACCCCCTCCCCCCGCTCCTGATCTGCTCCTCCCGCGCCGCGTTGCGCTGGCCGGCCGTGGGAAGCGGCTGCTTTGCATATTACATTACCATCTGCAGCAGGGAAAGGGCTTTCATTTGAAGCACCATCGTCCAGGCCAGGCCGAGCTGAGCCTCCGCTTCCTTTCCGGATAATCAAGACGTAACTGTTCAGAACACCCATGGCGTAGGTATTCAAGCACCCAATCGGTCCGCGATCCTTAATAATTTGATCACTCTGATCCAATTTTCGACATTAGCTGTAAAACCGATACTCAAATGTTGCACCTAACATTAGCTGAGTGGCCACTCCCTCGGCCGCGGGGTATCCACGTTTGATTGCTGCCTCAGGCCAGTTATTGGCCAGTTGACGGACGTGCGCTGGACCGGGCACGCGAGCCGAGCGACGCCAACTGAACAGACCCGCCGGGGCTCAGCTCATCTTCACGCGCAGCCTCCGTGGGCTGGACCGGGCGGGCCGCGCTGGACCCTACCCTCCCTCCCACTGGGGGCCGTTCAGTTGCATCAGTAGTGTTTTGCATGCATTGCGTGGCAGCCCTGCCCGGTCCCATTAGTCAGAGGCCCGCTCTTAAACGTGGTCCTATCTCCTCCGCGCTTCGTTGAGGCCCACCCACGTCCAGGACATTATCGCATCGTCAGACGGATGTGACCTGTTTCTACAGGCCGCGGTGCTACTCTCTTTGTGCACCCCGCCATGAGTAAACTTATTGCTCTCTGTCTAGTGAGGCACTGAGTGGGCGGGGCGGGGCGCCTTCTTCGTCACCCTGGGTGGGGTGGGGCGCAGCATACAGCAGTCGAGATCGCAGCTTAGTTTCACAACAATCCCGGTTTTCTGTCGCACTCCTACACCTTGTCCTTGACATGATTAGTAAAAATTAATACGGTGCCGGTAAAGAGGTCAGGCCGAACTGGTAATTTTTATTTTCAAAATAATAGAACAAAACGGGGGAAGGTACAAAATTCGTCCTTGAAGGATATTCAAAATATCGTCTTCTTCAGAAAATTGGTCACTTGGAAAAATTGCGGTCGACAGTAATAGCGCCAGTGCGTTGTCACGGCTGAGGAGCCAGTAGGGCGTGACGCTGGAGCGGCTGGAGCGGGCTGGTGTATGTATAGCTATCTATACTAGGTATGCTAGATATGTGCTCCATGCTCCATGTATATATATATAAATGTATGTATATACGCTCCACGTGATACGCACTGGCCGAGGTCTACTCTTCATGTCGAGGCTGTACGATAAGCTCGCTGCAGAGTGAGGGGCCTGCAGACTGTGCAGAGCTAGTCGAGGACTCGGTGCCGCACCGCCTGCTGGCCGGGCCGGGCTGGGTCGACGACCTGCAGAGCGTATGCGGCCGTCAATAAATAAATAATCAGCCGGTAAATCGATGGGCGAAGTATGTATGCCCTGAGTCGACAAGTCTCCGTGTCTGGTGGCGTGACGTGGCGTGGCTTGGCCTGGCGTGGCGTGGCGTGCAGAGAGCGTCGCGCACGTCTCGTGTTCCATCCCTAGGCGCGGTACGTACTGCGGTTCGAATCGCCGCATCGTCCACGGTTCGGAGCGTCATTTCCGTCCATCCGCGTCTGCGCAGGGAAACTGCAGACTCGTCGTCAGACTGGCGTGGAGCTCTGAAGCTAGCCTCGCGTCGCGCTATACTCTGCTAGTGCCGAAGACTTCCGCAGCTCGCCTCACCGTCATCTAAAGCGACGCGGTTACAAACGATGTTTGTGAAAGTCAGGAAAAATCTATATTTACGTCCGGTGTATTTCTCAGGAGCGTGTCAGAGAATTAGAAAGCGGTTCTCTTGTGACCCTCGCACCTATTATAATCACAAATAATCCTAATATCTCCAGATCTGATTATATTCACCGTACACATTTCCCCGGGACATCCTAAGCAAACCGCCCCTATAAAGGAGTGATTCTGGGTATGGCTGCTTGGCACACGCGTCGCAGGAAGCGGCGAGGATTGTGCTGGGCATACGGATGGGCCCTGAGTCATCAGTTGACGGTCGAGGAGGTGGGGGAGGGGGGGGGGGGTTCTCTTCAGCGTGTCGGTAGCATCCCAGTCCCTGTCCAGGGGAGGGAAGTCTTCCCCGGGGTGGTACTCGCTCGGGTACTCCTTGAACGGACCGTCGTCCCCAGGCGAGACGGCCAAAGACGTACTTGCTGCCGCTCTGCGTACTGGAAAATTTGTGGCGTGATGAATTACTGCTAACGGCGCGGAAGAGCCGTTTCTTCTGCAGCGGCGTGTCGGCTGCACGCATGCGCGGGTCTGTAACGAAGCGTTTGTCGACAAAAACACTCGCTGTGGGAGGAAGATTTATATAAATTGCGCTCGTCATAGAGATGACTAGGTGACTCCTCGACTTCGCCGAGCCGTATTGTGAGGGAAGTCCACGGAGTGTTCGCTCTTCGCTTCCCGAGTCGGTGCGCCCAGCGCGAAGTTCAGTTCGTTGCTGATTCGTCAGTCGGGGGAAGGAGTCTGCGAGCAATCATTTTCTAGACCGGAAACGTAAGCAATTTACGTCGGGCGATCTGTAGTCGGAAAAAACCTCCGCCCTGTCACAGCTTAACGTCCACGAAAATTGAGCTAAACTCGAAATTGCTTAATATCTGTTTCTGACATTTCAAGTAAGAACTGTTGTTTTGATGTCACTCTGTGGATCACAACAACGTTTCTCTGTTAGTCGTTTATCGTTTTCCTGAGGCTTCGTTTTGCTTTCTCATTGCTAGAGCCATCTATCGTTTCCCCGTACCAACACGAATGAAAAATGAAATAGTAAAGAATTAATTTCCACGGGGAATACGTGATGTATAGGCAGCCCTGTCGTGCCCTGCCTGCCTGTCTGCCTGCCTGTCTGCCTTCCTGTCTGCCTGTCTGTCTGTCTGACTGTCTGCCGGCCTGGCTGCAGTCAGCATGAATTCCTGCCGGAGAGCATCCACTCGCTCCAGCTCCAGCGAGTTTGACCGTACGCCTTTTAATTTGAGCCCGGTTCATCCAGCCTGTAATTTACAGGGACACTTTGTGTGCAGTCATCTTCCGACCGCAGGCAGTCCAGTCCCAGTCCAGTTGCACATATCTTATGACGAGAGGCTCAAAATAAGGAACATGGAATACATTTAAACAGAATAGCCTAGTCTCCAATGTTATGGACTATTGTAGCTTATTGCGTTTATTTCTGAAAATAATGAGTAAAGAAAATGAACTAAATTTAGTTCAAAACGTAAACATTTTCCATCTTCCTCGAATTTTTAGACATTTTGCGATGAAAGTACTCGTGACTGTCACATCAAAGTTGTAAGGACAACCGCACTAAAAATTTCTGTCTTGGGTTCAAATACTAGTCCCTTCGCCGTTTGTCCTGACAGTGTCCATATTCTGTGCTGTCGCTGAATGCAGCTCGCTGTCGGCTGCTGTGTTGTCAGCCTGCGGGCGCCGCGACGCTCCGCGACGCTCCGCGACGCCTCACAGTTGCACATCCCGAGCGCCATATATGAGCCGAGAGGGAAAGTAATTGGGCTTGAATTGGGAGCACCGCGATGATGGCCTTGATGGGCTGTGTACCCGGCGGGCGCCCTGCCCTGCCCTGCCCTGCCCTGCCCTGCCCTGCCCTGCCCTGTCCTGCCCTGCCCTGCCCTGCCCTGACCTTGTCGCTCTCACCTGTAGCGTCGCCTCGAGCGTCGCGGCGCCGGGTGGGGTGGGGCGGGGCGGGGCGGGCTGTCGCGACGCTGCGGGCACCGGCAGCTACTACGTCCGGGGCGGCCCAGCCAGCGTCGGGTCGGGCCCGGCCGACAGGAAACGCCACGAGTCACTGCCCGGCGTGCCTTGGCTCGACTCGAGACACTTGGCGTGCGGAGACTGAGACCCTGCACCATCCTCGCACCGCACAGCACTAGAATCGAGACGGAAACGTGAGCGGCGCCTTCACTGGGCGGCCATGTTGTAAACGAACTGCAGCCAGGTACATGCGATTACATGCGGCCGGCCGGGTCGAGGAATTACTTTCAGTTATGAGAAACTGCCGCGGCATTCGCGTTTCTGCCCCGATCCTAATTCTGTCCGAGCGAGAAAGTATGAGTGCGGTACTGTACCCTGAAGGATGTTGTCAGTCAATGAACCGGCCCGGCCTGTTCTATCTCTATCTCTGTCTCACTGCAGCCCATTCGAACGGCCATAGCTGTGATCTGTGGGATGATCCACATGGATCCCATTCCGGTCCACACCGCACGATCTGCCACGGGCCGGTTTCAGACTTGTGGGGCGGGGCGGGGCGCGGCGGGGCAGAGGTCTTCGTCCCCGCTACACCCCGCCACGCTACGCCAAGCCACACCACGCCACGCCACGCCCCGTGGAGCCGAGCCTAGACCCGCCAAGCCGAGCCAAGCCAAGCCCAGGTGACGCGCGCACTAGACCCTCCAAATATGGCGGAACGGCAAGCGGTCTTGTGCAACTCCACGCGGTGGCCGCCCCGCCCCGCCACGCCACGCCACACCACTCCACTCACTAGCCGCCCACCAGCAGGACTCCGCCGCGCCTCGCCTCACCTTAGGGCGGTGGCGGGGTGTGGCGGTGCGACTGTATTTCTCGCGTTGCTCCCGCGGCACCTGGCGGCACCTAGGCCCTGCAGCGCTACGCCACGCCACGCCACGCCACGCCGCGCCACGCCACGCCACGCCGCTCTCAGACACGACCTAACCTCTAACACATCCGTCAAATCATACTCGTTGTATCCGTCAGACTGACTCGCGCACGGAGAGCGAAAGCGACGCCCGGGTCTTCCCTGCGTCCGCGCGGCCTTCCCTTGTCATTCCCGACGCACGGCCCGGCCAGCCCGAGTCATGTCATGGCAGGGGCGGACTGGGACTGGGAAACGTGCGAGCGAATTGGCGTGTGTGTGAGAGCGAGAGAGACAGACAGGCGGGGATCCCCACCCTTTGCATCTCTCTCGCACTCACACAAAGCCCGTAAGGTTCCATCTGACTCGCACGCTCAGCGGGCCGGGGAAAGGAAGCAAGTAGCCTTGCGGA
This sequence comes from Aptinothrips rufus, assembly GCA_902196195.1. NCBI lineage: Eukaryota > Metazoa > Arthropoda > Insecta > Thysanoptera > Thripidae > Aptinothrips > Aptinothrips rufus. Next base: position 2,308 of record CABIKL010003244.1, on the reverse strand, counting down.
GACATGAGCAGTGGGAGCGGCACGTGATCTCGCATTGCCCAGCCCGCCTCGGAGACAATGCCTGCCCCGCCCTGCCCCGCCCTGCCCCGCCCTGCCCCCTGCCAGGTTTCGTCAGACTAGCGCTGGGTTGTCGTGCGGATGCGGCGCTACACATCCAGCGATTCGTTTAATCATGCTCGAATTTGATTAAATTTTAGTTCTACTAATTTTTTTGTAATTTACACATTTTCTTTTAAAATAAGACCTAACCGACAATTAAACTGTTTTACTGGTTCATTCCGATCAAACGCCATTAATTTAAAGAAAATTTACTCAAATCGGGCAAAATTTTGTTATTTTATTGTAAAAATTTATTTCAAACCAGTGAAATTCTGACGAGTGAAAACTGACGACTAAGATTCACCTGTTTCGTGCTGGTGGCTGGTGCGGCGGGTAGAGTTGAAGACACTCAGCATGTCATGTCTGTCGGCTGCTGGCTGCTGCTGCGCGGACTAGCTCTTCTTGCCGTTCAGTTTCAAAGGCGTTCCCTTCACACTCCGTCGCTCCTCCATCGCGGTGCTTTGGGGAGAGGGGGGGGGGGGAAGCCTTTTTATCGGTGTCCGGTCGTCATTGATTCGGGTGCCCAGTCCAGTCGGTGTGCAAGTCAGTCCAGCCAGGTTCTTTTTTTTCCGCGGACGCCCAGTATAACTTACTCATCTATTTTTGGCTGATTTCTCTTCTTCTCACGAATCTCGTTCTCACGGTGAGTTGAGGTGTTGGCTGCGTTCATCTCCCAAGCCTCTCCTCCCGCCCCGCCCCGCCCCGCCCCGCCCCGTCCGTCCTACCAGGTCCTACCCTGCCCTGCAGCCATGATTGCTGAAGTTTCCGTTTCCCCGTCGGTTTATTGCGGCGCGTCAGAATGAAGTTGTCAGCCTGCTGCTGTCCTTGTAGTCCATTACCTAGGCGTCACCCTCCCGGTGCGATGGGGTCATGTCCTTCGTGTCGCCTCGACCCCCCCCCCCCCCCCCCCCCCCCCCCCCCCCCCCTCCCTCCAGCTCTTCTCCAGAGGGCGGGTCTCAGATTGATCGTGACCGTGCATCACTGGAGAAGAGAGAAGGGCAACAAGAAACAATCACCGGGCTCCACCATCACTCAAGTGTCTTCCGATCGGGCAACAATTTGCCGGGTATTGTATCGTGCTGAAAGAATATCAGTCATAAGTCGGTGCCGGGACGAGCCGCGGCGGCCATCTTGTTCCTGGTCGTTATTGCTGTAGCCTCTCCCTCGTTAGACCGGCTCCAGCTCCAGCAGGGGAGTGCGGCCTGGAGCGGGAGGGATCGCGATAGGGCAGCCTCGCTCATTGTTCCAGAGCAGAGCAGTGCAGTGCAGTAGTGAGGCCCTTTGCAGCATCCCGAATAGTGCAGCCCCTCCCTCCCTCCCTCCCTCCCTCCCTCCCTCCCTCCCTCCCTCCCTCCCTCCCTCCCTCCCTCCCTCCCTTCCAACCCTACCTGGACCGGCGGCCACTTTCGTTTTTCCAAGTAAGGCGTGATGAGATCTCATCCGCTGTCCGGCGCGGTGGCACGCCCCACCCTTTGAGTTGGGCCCTACCGGGCCGTGCCGAGCCGAACCGAGCTGAGCAGAGCCGAGCCGAGCCATGACGAGCCCAGCTCTACTCGCCATGTGGTCTCATGAATGTGACTGAGTGATTGCTGGCCGGGCTGGACCAGGGCAGGGCAGGGCAGGGCAGTTACAATGGACCTTGACGAAAGTGCGAGTGTAAGCAGTGAAAGTGCGACGGACCGTGCCCTGCGGCTGAGGGGGAGGAGGGGGTGGGGCGGGATGCCGTTGTCGTCATTCACACTCTAGCAGCTGCTTCATTAGACTCCCACAAGTCACCGCGGTGACAGATTGTTGCCCGTTCACACCTGTCTACGGAATGTGCACCAAACGAATGGCGCACTGCTCACCTGAGACGGTGTGCTGGCCAGTGATTGCCCATTCAGCGCCGCCCACTCGTAGGGAGGACACTTGATAAAGTCCCTCGCACACTGCAAGCAAAGTTATTTCCAGTCAACGAATTCTTATTTGTTCATAACGGACACCACAGTAATTCTGTCGAAGTGAGTATTTTAGCCGGCGAGACTATCAAATTGTGTTAAACTCAACTCGAATTGTGTCGTATTTCCGCTAAAGTAAATTTTAGACAATTTTTCCTCGTTTCAGGAAGGGTGAAGTGTTGGCTGAGGTCGCTAAGGTTAGATTCCTGGCTGTCAGGTGTTGGATAGGACCCCCCACTGGTTGGACCCGGAGAGAGAAGGGAGGGGGGGCG